>JAJJMB010010393.1:278280-337981 GCA_023531105.1 Papaver atlanticum
TTAATGAAAAACATGCGAATATTAAAAAAATAAAATATCCTACTGTTATTGTATTAAAAGAAATTCTTTGAGGTTACCTTTTTTTTCTTTTTGATTTTATAATATGCTAAAACATCCGCCTATTGTTAAATATCCACCTAGAGAATATCAAATATTGACTTTAAGTAACGATCGGTTTTAAATATAGCATCTATCTGAATAATAAAATCGATATAGCAGATAAATTTGTATATTATTTAAAATTTAATAGATTTGGATGAAGATGTCTCATCAATTTTGCCAGAATAGTTCTTTCAAATTTTCATCTGTTTGCTAAAAATACTTCTACTTCCCCTAAAAAAAAGAGAGAGAAAAACCTTCTTTTAGGGAAAAACCTACGCGGTTGTTCGGTACCGATCAGCAAGTTATGTCCTCTCTTTGTTGCCAAACAAAAATGCTTGAAACGCTTTTACTGTGTTGCAAAATTCTTATGAGTTCAACATCTATCTTTCAATTTATCTACCCTGCACACAATTTTCTTTACCACAGAAACTTAGAGTGATAGAGGTTCAGACACCCTCTCTGGGCATCTATTCACAAAGTAAAAGTTTCATCTAGAAGAAAACACAGCTCTCATAGCAATCATCCACACTGTCAATAAAACCAAAAGCGGGCCTTTTCCACGGCATCTGGAAGTACCTAGAAGCTTCTATGCTAGCAACCATTAAGATTTTCTTTCAACTTCTGTTTTTCTGCAGAAACAAACTTGACGTTTGCCATTTCCAAGTTTCTCTTGCAACCTATGTTTTTTTTTGCATCTGGCAAAAGAAACTTAGTCTCTTCCATTCCCTCCTTGACCTCCTCAATATTAGGTTTACTTCCACTGGGTTGTTATATATCATCTGCACTTGATGTCCCCATACCTCCTGTGTGATACTAGTTGTATAACCGGTAAAGGAGAACTCTACCAACTTGGAAACCTAATCCCTACACCTCCTGTGTGATACTAGTTGTATAAGCTAGAGTCGATTCTCCTTTAACCTTAGGTTTTTCACGAAACCATATAGGTTAACGACTTAAAGACTTCATTGGGATTGTGAAGAAAGATCGAACTATTTTCTCTGTAGGTGTGTGATCTGATCTTTCTGTTTCTATCGTGTTTGAGTACTATCTTCTTTAAGATTGGCTCGAGATTTAATCTCCGATAGGAAAGATAAAAAGTAGTCACAAACATCTTCGTCTCATCGTTTGTGATTCCATAATATCTTGTTTCGCTACCATACGATTAAGATTATTGTGAGGTGATTGATGTTTCTAGGTTGTTCTTCGGGAAAATATAAGTTTTGTATATCAATTGGTTCATGTTCACCTTGATTTATCCAAAGACGGAACAAAACTCGTAGGTATTTCTGTGGGAGACATATTTATCTATTCCTATAGATTTTTCTGTGTGAGACATATTTGTTTATCAAGTCTTCGACTTTGGGTCGTAGCAACTCTTGGTTATGGGTGAGATCAGCTAAGGGAACCAAGTGTGTAGTATCCTGCTGGGATCAAAGACGTAAGGAGCGAAACTGTACCTTGAATAAGTGTGAGATTGATTAGGGTTCAACTACGGTCCAGTCTGAAGTTCATTGGTAGTAGGCTAGTGTATGTAGCGGCTTAATACAGTGTGTTGTTCAAAGATGGACTAGGTCCCGGGGTTTTTCTGCATTTGCGGTTTTCGTTAACAACATTTCGGGTGTTTGTGTTATTTCTTTTCCGCATTATATTTTGTTATCTTAATAGAAGTATCACAGGTTGTACGTTAAGTTCAATCAGTTCTTGAATCCGACCTTTGGGTTGTTGATTGAATTGATTGACACTTGGATATTGGTTTGTGATACCGTCCAAGTTATTTCTCTTCTTCAATCGGGCTCGAAAATTCCTATTTGTTTGATTGCGGATTGAATTGAGAAATTGAGATATAAATCTTTGATATACTTTTCTATAGATTGAGTCTGACTATCTAGTTGATTCTCTTGAAAGTATATTGGAGTTTGTCTATTTAGATTGCCAAACGAAATATTGGGTGTTGTTGTTGTACCCCCGCTTTTCCAGAATTAATATAAAAAACAAAATCAATGAAATATATTTTCAATATAAAAAGCACGTTAAAACATTAAGATATTTCAAGAAACTTAACTTATTCTAGGAGTGAGACACAAGTTTTCAAATTTAAAGTTCTTTGTCCCTTTCTAATTTATTACCTTCCTTTTTCTTCGATTGATCTATGAATATATGAATATTAGTTAAGAACAACAAGTAACTAAACACAAATAGTGAATCAAAGCAATAGAGTTTTTACCAGAAAACGAAATAAAATACCAAATCTATAAAGTTTACCTTTAATATAAAAAGCACATAATAATATCAGCCATAAATATCATCTATTTTTTTTTATAATTTATCGAGTTATCTTTAATTAAAACGTGGTGAATGTTAAATTAATATTAGATGATTTTTTATCTCAAATACGGATCCTCTATGGATCCCTTGGTTCGATTATTTTCTATTGATATGACTTAGATATATATAAATATATATTGTTACATGGTGAATCACAAATTGATTTTTAGTAATGACCATCTAAAAATTCTATGTTTCAAATCGAGCATCAGTCTAACTAATGAAATCAATATATCCGATAAATTCGTAGATATTTTAAAAATTATTGAATATTGATGAATAAAATCGATATAGCAGATAAATTTGTAGATTATTTAAAATGTAATAGATTTGGATGAAGATGTTTCATCAATTTTGCTAGAATAGTGCTTTCAAATTTTCATCTGTTTGCTAAAAATACTTCTACTTCCCCTAAAAAAAATAAAAGAGAGAAAAACCTTCTTTTAGGGGAAAAACCTACTCGGCTGTTCGGCGCCGATCAGCAAGTCATGTCCTCTCTTTGTTGCCAAACTTTTTTCGAAAAGATGTCGACTCTCCGAGTCTTACAAAAGATTTGGAACGACTAATTTCTTAAAATATACAATCAGATAGAAAGTTGATGCTCTTTTGATTTATTCTTGTGAACGAGGAAAGTTCGTTTTTGATCCGCACATTTGACTAGCCTATATCAATATCAAAATAGGATTCTTTTTAACAAAAGCTGTCCCAATATAGGACCCCAAAACCGTATTGCCCCATAATAATCTGCAAATGGCGAAATGGTGGAAGGTCTTGGGGTTCTCTAATTTGACCATCAGCCAAGAGGCTACTGCTATAAGGGATTAACAAACCCATGTAACATCATAACAATGCTGCAGAATGCCTCTATTATGAAATGAAAACCGCTCAATAGCTTCAAAAAAGTTCAACCATCGAATAGTTGGGTAATTTTGTGAATAAAAGTAGAATTGCCTTCAGGTTTGCAAACTTGGAACATATCACACATTAAAGAAGTTAAATAACTTAAGTGGCGAGATTGAAAGTGCACCGCTAACTTTAGGATGGGTTGGATTCTCATTTATCCCTGTTTGGACTTTACTCCAATAGGGAAAATCTAAATTTGATCAAAAACCGGGCGTTGTTTTAAGATTTTAGAGATCACATCCAACTAGCATAAATGGACAGTGTTTATGATCCGTTTGGAAATCATTCTAGAAGTTACTTTTTGATTTTGCAAGTAGAAAAGTCATGAAATTAGTTTGGATATCCAATTTCAGAATTTTTATAGAAACGAAAAAATATTAACTTTTTGTGAAATAAAAACATTTACTTTTTACTTTTGACTTCGTTTAGATTTTCAGTGAGATGGCAGGAACTCAAGGAATACGCAAGAACACGGCAATTGAGTTATTATATGGTCCGTCCCAGATTCTACTAGTCTACTTGTCCATTTTCTGGGGTCTTGAAAGGGATAACTCCTTTAGACAATTCAAAAAGTGGGTAGGAAACACGAATGAATCAGCTTCATGCGTGGCAACTTAACAACCCCATCATCATGCACTAATTCACCTACTCTCATGGTGCATGGAAGTTGGTGTTTGTTATAGGTAAAACCGGCGTGACTTGCTTTTCTTATGTGCACCTACTTACCACACTAAACTTGGTTTTCAAATACGTGATTAAGATGAGCACTTAGTCATGGCTGTCTAATAATGTGCTTAATATATAAATAAATTTGATCAAGTACACTACTGTTTGTTGAATTTCTTTCATAACTAGTTGACAAGAGCTTCATTTTTAGAATGAAGACAAATGTGGTGTTTGGTGGACTTGAATTTTCAGCTTTTGTTGTAACCATTTTTACATTGCTAATAATGTTACCGCGTTAACTTATTACCAATTGGTTTTGAGTATATTTTTTTACACACAAAACAAAACGTGTACAAATTCTCCGAGAATACAAGAATCCAGGAGGCTCCAGAATAAAAAGGTGTAAATTGGTGCATCATCCGAAAATATCATACAACATCCAAATTCGATCTTAATTCAATTTGTATCCGAATTTGTAGCCCTAAGATAAAGTCCAAATGAATGAGGTCTTTCTTGGTCCCTCTTTTATTGGTTTATACATATATCATTTTCACATCTCAGCTCTTGTCAACCAAAATCTATGTTCTATCAAGTGTCAAATTCTATTTGAGATATTTTATAAAAAGTTAGATTTGGTTTCAGGCGTCTTAGATTTGGAATTTTAGCATCTAATTTCTAAGTATTTCCTCCGTCCCAAATTAATTGAGCTATTTGGTTTTAAGTTTTGTCCCATAAATAATTGAGTTATTTCACTAATAAAGGGGATATCTCTAAAACTACCCTTTTAATTGATTATTGTTACTATAAGAAATATGTATAATTTGATAGCAATGTTTATATTCGTTACGTAGGTGTTTTAAAATGCTTTTCAACGGTATAAAATTTACGAAAAAATGTGGTATAGTTTAAGCGATAAATCATTTCTTAGTTTTACTAGTAATCATCCATAAGGGTATAATTGTAAAAAATACTTAAACATACTTCCCTTTTCTCCTTGCCTTAATAATTGTGCAAACTACAAATAGCTCAATCAATTTGGGACGGAGGGAGTACAATTTTATGTCAGACACTCACCATTTTTCAATATTAAAGATAAATCCAACATAAAGTTGTTTCCGATGAATTTACAATGTAGAAATCGGAATATCAATCTCAAAATAACTTCCAAAGGCCTTAGAAACAGAAATTATAAAGACATAAACAAACCAAAACAGATTGAACCCTAAGAGCATCTCCAATAAAAGGTGGAAGATTTATTTTTTTAGTGACACATAGGACTTTAGACCTTCATTTTAAGACTGGGTCTTGTGGAGGTTCCCAGCCTCTTCCCAAACGCCTTTACACATCAGCTTGGGAAGAGCCTAGCTCTTGTGGTTGTTCCTGGTTTTAAGAAAAAAAAACGGATGATGATTATCCATCTTCTATTTTGTTGGGTCCACAAAATCCTAAAACCCCACTTATTTTTCCATTGGTTCCACTAATTTTCCCCAAAACGGATGATGATTATCCGGTTTATTAAAACTAAACGATTTTTAAGCTAAAATATTTCCCGGCCCCACTAAGTTGCAAGGGTTTTAAGAAAGAAACGGACAATCATTATCCGTTTTCACCTTTTCAAGAACGGTTAACCATTGCCCGTCTCCGGAGTCTTCCCGCTGGGATTCCCAAATACCAAGGAAGGCTTGCTGGAAGAGGGGGTTTAGGCGACGATTTTTTGCTCTGGGAAGAGCTTGGGCATCTCCATAAGACTCAGTCTAACTAAATCCATCTCCAATAGTAGGTCCTACTAAACAGGAGGGATGGAATTCTAATTTTGAAGGTTTCGAAGAAAATCTTATCTTGACATCCGGAATGACCTCCATGTCATATTTTTTATTTTTAATAATTATCCGATGGATTCGGGTATGGAAAATAAATGAATGAAAATCGGCTCAAATTATCCGATAGATGCAGTGAGGAGGAAAAAGATTAGAGAGAAAGTGTCGGACACTCACGTCTGGTCCGACCCACTTTTATTGTAGCTAAAGGACACAGGACACCCTTTATCAATTCTGCTCCTGTCAATGGACATAGTCAACTCCATGATTTTAAATCATTTTAACCCACTTTATTGTGAGTTAACAGGACCTCAATATAAACAGCTACCTAACAAAGTAAGAAAACCGAAACGGAAACAGTCTCCGTATCCGGCGATTTCCAAAAAAAATAATCAGATTCAACTCCGTCAAACAAACAAATTCAATTTCAAACACAAATTACATTACAATTCCAATTCCACAATTCTCTACATATCTCTATTAGAAGGACTCCAAGGAGTCATATCCATAGGATAACTTCCTAACACCCTTAGAAATGAAGTGAATTCTTGAACTTCAGCAAGTGCATTTTGAGCTCTTGGGTCAGCCATTGAAGCTTCAAAATCAACATAAAACATGTACTCAAAATGCTTAGCAGTACCAGTACTAGCATCACCAACAACTCTAATCGGACGATTTCTATACGGCCGGCTCTCAATCTTCGTCAAACTGATATTCCTGAATGCAAAAGCAGACAACACTTTAAACAAAACCGATGTTCCTTTGTCATGTGCGAAAACAATACTAGTCTTAAACGGACGGTCAGTTCTCGGTATAATCGGCTCTCGAGCTAGCATAACAAATCTAGTAACATTGCTAGAATCATCTTGAATTCCATCTGCCAAAATCTGTAATCCGTACAATTCAGCGGCACGAGCACTCGCGATAGCAGCAGTATCGCGGAGATTATGTGTTGCAATGAATTCAGCTGCACCGGCAGTATCATCAACAGCTTCACGGGCAACACTGAGACCGAGTTTTGTAAGAGTCAACTCACATTGAGATAACGCTTGTGGATGACTAATAACCCGATTCAAATATTCTTTTCTCACACCAGGTAAGACTAATAAACAATGATGAACCGGTAATTGAACTTCACCAACAATATGAAGATTATGACGGAGTAATAAATCGTAATTCCGGTGAATACTACCGCCGAGTGAATTTTCAACTGGCAACACCGCTCGATCAGCAATCCACAGCTCTACGGCTTGAAAAGCAACTTCGAATTGATCACAAGGAATCGCTTCACAATTAGGATAAGCTTTACCGGCCGCAGCTTCACTGTAAGCACCGGGAACTCCCTGATAAGCGACGCGTAATTGCGAACCGTGCATCGGAGCTGGAGATAGATCGGTAATCGAAAGAGGCTTTGGTAAATTCGTTTCCTGCTGAACGGGGACTAGATCTAGAGTTTGATGAACACCATTAATGGATGTTATGTCTGCATTACCACCATCAGTTTTCTCAGTACTTTGTTGTGAAACTACATTACTTGCTAAAATAGCACAAGAACTTTGCCAATCTGCTCTGTTTGAACCAACTGAGAAATTTCTTGATTCATGCTTATAGATTGATTTGATGGTACAAATTTGAGATCTATTTGATTGATGATGATGATTCTTTCTAGGAATTGACAATTTTGGTGTAGAATCTAAATAACTTAATGATTTCAGTATAGATTTTGACGGAATTATTGAATTCATTTTTTGTAACCAGAAATTTTTTAGTTGAAATTTCTAGAGAGGGAGATATTGAAAAAAAAAATGAAATTGATCGAACTTAAAAATGTTAAGCTCTGACAATGGAGAGGATAGATTGGGGGTTTTATATAGGATGAGATTTTGGAGAGAGAGGGAGTGAATAATCAACACTGGTCAAACTACTCACCTACCTACCAATTTGGTTTCAAGATTGCTAATAGGGGGACCGGTTTGGTTCGGGGTGTACCCAATTACAAATAACACAAAACAACATTTGCTTTGGGGTTGGTACACCCCCAAGCGAATTGATACCCCCATTAGCATCCTTGATTTTGTTCAGCGTTACTTTTTAAGTACAGTGGATTAGTGCATACATGTCATTAATGGAGTGAATTTTGTGAGCTATTTTGCATTACGTTATCGGTTAAGTACAGTGGATTGGTGCGTAATTAAAATTTGGTGAGTGAAGGTGTGAAATGGAAAGTAAAAATTGGTCCACACGGGAGGCTACGGACCTTATGGTTGATGATTCGTGCTTTTTCTTGCATTTTAACTCCACCTATATTTGGACCGAGTCATCCATGTCGTGTGCAATTGCTTGGTTCCTGGGAACTACGTTGTAACCACAAGGTTGGTTCAGTTCTGTTTGTTTCTAATTGAGTCGTGATAGGGCGTAGTAGCGACATGAGTATGGTTGTACCCAAAATTACTTCTAGGCACTAAACACGATTGATCGGATGATTTGATGTGAAATTAGGGTTAGAATAAGAAGTAAAGAAAAACAGAGGACACAAAGAATTTAACGTGGTTCGGCAAGTGATGCCTACATCCACGGAGAAATCCCATAGGGAGAGTATTGTATTGATATGAGATTACAATAGTTATTGTGTGGTTAGCTAACCTAGGATTCCATCTCCCTTTTGGGTTTAGGATACATATATTTATAGAATTATGTAACCCTAATTCTGATACAAACTTTATGTGCAAGCAACTTGCGCAACAAGACTTCTGGAAACTTATGGAATCTTCCTTCGCGGGATTGATTTGCGGGCCTTCCGTGTATTTTGCACACGGTACAAACAGAGTAATTGGGTAGGAAACCTGTCTGGCTCAGCGGTTTTTTTATTTTCATTTTCAGATAGCAGGCTAACCTCAGCAAATATGATAAAGTCGATTTAGAAAATCGGAAACCTTATAGAAATTTTTCGAGATCACAAAAAAACCATTTAAGTTGTAGTATCTCCACCAATTCTTGCGAATCAAATCCATCTTTTCAGACCTAAAAATAGCTTCAGATGACCTTCTTCTCTCGCAAAGGAGAGAAACAAACAACTATGGTCAAAGTGATTTTGAATACAAAACCATTATGTATCAAAAGCACAAGGCAATGATTGGATCAAATCTAACCAAATGTTTATCAGAACATGTAAATAACATGAACTGGAATTTTCCCAAAGTGTCTTAAGTACTAGTAATAATCTGAATCGATCTTTAAGAGTCTGAATCAGAAAAAATCGGGTTGTCTCGGCATTAGAGATGTATTAATAGTTATAGTGATTGATAAACTTGATGGTGATCTTGATGAATGAATTGTTGTTGTCTTGGTTTCCGTATCTTGAGTTGATGCCCTGATTGTTGCTGCAGACTATGTTGTATTAGGCGCTAGGAGAGGCGAGGCGGTAGGGACCTCACCTAGCGCCTAGACGTCCTAGTCGTGCCGAGGAAAAATTAAAAAACTGCAAAAATAGGAAGACTAAGACGCCTTGGGCGACTTTTTCCTAGATGCCCTCTGGACGCCTCGCGCACCTAGGAGAGCGTCCAGGACGCCTTTTACAACATAGGTTGCGGGTGGAGATTTTGAAATAGATCTGAGAGGATGCCAAACTTGATCCATATCTTCATAACATCGCCAGTGAGTATAGCAAACATTTAAAAATAAACAGCAACCAAAAGAAGTATATCTAGAGGAAGATTCAAGTAGTCTAGAAAACAAAGATTCAAATCCAGAAACAACTCCTTTAAACTAGTACTGAAACAGAGATTATAAATAAAAAATCCAGACCTAAAAGAGAAATTAACAATACCCTTAAACTAGTACTGAAATTATATTTAATAGTATAAACAAGCACATGAGAGAAAAATAAAACTAAAACGGTTAAAACGAACATCAGATAACCACCAATAGAACAAATAAAAGATCTGATTTGATCTGGAGAAGCCGGTGAAAGTACGCTGAAGATGTTGATGATGCTTGGTTCTGATTATAGATCAGTGGTTATGAAGATGCTATACTTCGGGTTCTTCTCCCACAAAACATATTTGCACTGATGATCCACACGTCCATCAAAGAAACCCAAAAATTCAGATGCAAACACTAAAGAAAGACCTGTAATCGGTAAAAAAAGAAAGAAAAAGATTATAGGGTACAAACTAGAGAAAACAAATGAAAAGAAGGTTGCGGTCGTGATTGATCTTCTCATGCATATCGACAAGAGCCGATATGAGAAGAGAGTTTTCTGGCGGGCATGTACTTTCGTTACTCCGTTTTTTAGAAAGAGAATGCCTTTTAGACGATCTGAATAAAAGAAAAAGTCACGTTTCCTAGAAAGAGAATGCCTTTCAGACGATTCCGAATATAAGAGAGAGTCTTATCGAGCGGTAGAAAACACATTATGTCATCACTAGTGAATAAGAGGCTATTAGGTGGGTATTTTCTTTTAGAATACGGGCATCCAACTCAAAACCAATTGGAAATGAGTGGAGAGGCCTTAAGAGATTATAAACCGCAGGATCTTAGATAACCCAAACAATGTGGGACTAATAGTCTCAACACGCCCCCTCAGGTGTAGCCTCGTTGGGTCTAACACGTGGACAATTAAATCGAGTGACGCAGAGTAAAGGTGCGGTCAAATGACTCGACACAAATAGCCTTCTCTGATACCATGTTAGAATACGGGCATCCAACTCAAAACCAATTGGCAATGAGTGGAGAGGCCCTAAGGATTATAAACCGCAGGATCTTAGATTGCCCATGCAATGTGGGACTAATAATCTCAACACGCCTCCTCACGTGTAGCCTCGTTGGGTCTAACACGTGGACAATTAAATCGGGTGACACGAAGTAAAGGTGCGGTCCAATGACTCGACACAAATAGCCTGCTTTGATACCATGTTAGAATATGGGCATCCAACTCAAAACCAATTGGCAATGAGTGGAGAGGCCCTAAGGGATTATTAGCCGCAAGATCTTAAATTGCCCAACAATGTGGGACTAATAATCTCAACATTTTCTACCGTATTATTTTCGTTGTAAGAGAGTTGCAAACAAAATTTCCCTAAGTACCAAAATCATGCATTTTTATTTATTTTTTGGTCTAAATTAGGGGAGGGTGAATCAGGTTTGGTGATTCTTTTGTATTAGGTAGTACAATGTGATGATAATGATTAGCTATCTTCTAATTTTTGTTTTATCACTTATAATATATACTAGTTTGTTTCTATTTATCAACATTGCGTGCTCAATAGCTATTTTATTAATTGAGGAATTGAAGAATTGGGTTAGGTAGTATTAACTATAATCCAAAGCATACATTGAAATGAAGTTCTAAAGCTAGTGTCGGATGATATAAGCAATGGTGTGACCCGGAATCTTTACTTAGAACACTAATCTTGCCACCCATATGAGTTTCGCATCGCTTAATGCGGATCGCGCTGGTGAGAAATAAGAGACGCCGACGATTCCACGCCTTTTGGCAATGCAACAACTACTTAGGCATTGGATGATTTGAGGGACCTCCCGGGGTTAGTCATTGTCAATACAGAGCCTAATAAATGAGTGCCATACATTTTTGAGAGTGTGGCAATCGCTCCTCCTTGAACCATACATGGCTGTACTAGACGTTTCTGTTTACTTGGGACATGCCCAAATTAATGCATCGATCTAGTGGGTCTTATTTGTGAACATATTTGAATTTTACATCTACCGTATCGATGTGTTCTATGTTTTGTATCACATTCTTAGGTTTGGTTCTTATCAAGCCATCTTATCAGGTAAATAAAAAGTGCATCTCGTTTCTCGTATCATCAACACCACTATTAGGGGTCATATTATTTTACCCTCACATTTGCCTGTAGAAATTCTGAAGTAGAAACACTTTCACTTCTGATATCCAAACACCGTGTAGATAGAATGCGTTTCCGGCTAAAAATAGAAAAGGCGCAATTCAGCAAAATCAGGTAAAGAAACCACTAGGTACTATTACGTAACTTACTTCTTCCAACCTCGGTAGTAGATTGCCCTGGTTGACTGTGATATCTACCAACTTATAATAAAGTTGGTGTTGCAAAGACATACAACGAAAATAAATTACTGACATACAACGAAAATAAATTACTGACATACATACCTCTGATTCTTCCCCTCAAGTTTTTGTCCCGTTGGGGCCAGAAATCGGGGGTATTCAGGATGTAGCAGCTTTGCACAAATCGGATAAGGTACCGGAGACTTTTCCTGACAAAAGTTATGGTGTTGTGAGCTTTAAAGCATGGGAGTAGATTTTAGAACCCCACGCATAATTGAGTTAGCACTTGATCAAAAGAAAATGAAAAGAAAAAGTTAGTGCCTACTGCCTAGATAGCTAGATTGGCTACGCGATTTTTAGATTTTTTTACTTCTATCCACTGACTGTTAGCCGGCTGACTGTTAGCCACCGGTATAATTTTTCAAAGGACCATTTATTCGTTCTTTTATTGGCTAAGTCAAAAAATTTATTAAAAAGAAAACAAACGAAAAATTACGAAAAATAAAAATGAAAGAGCATGAAAAGAAAAGAGGGCACGAGACAAGATCCCTAAAAACTTTTCAAACTATTTAAATCTATACTAAGCGATACCCGGCCATTCAACCGATTGAATAAAGCCAGGCTTGCCAACATAATCAAGTATAAGACCCTCACATACCATGTGGCCTCTTTTAGCTAAAGAAATTATTATTTTTTCTTCTGTTTGGCTAAAGAATCTACCACAAAAAAAAAAAAAATCTACCACAAAATTTATTTCTCTGAGGGCATGATCAAATCTGACTCTTTCATAGTATTTCACAGCAACAGCCAACCATCTCTGTTGATCCACGGGAGGCTGCAGCTAGAAAACACTTCAACTACACTCAAAGAATATGAGCGCACCAGAATCTTATTTATATTCCACTTAATAGCCCACTCCAGGACATGTAAAACAGCGAAAACCTCGGCCATATAATCGCTTTGTATGCCCAGACCGATGCTCAAAGCACCCAAGACTGCACAGTCACTACTTCTTGCACAAATGAATCACAACATTTAGGACTTGCTTCTTTGGTTCTGTAATGTTGCACACGACTGGCCAACTCGCAACTGCAGTTTTATTTATTGGTAACCCACTCAATTATAGGAAGAAACTTGTCAAAGTAACCTATACTCACAATTACAGAATTTAAAGAAGTTGTACTCACATTTTATTTTACAATGAAGAAATGTTTACATTGATGAGTTCTCATCAGTATGCTAGCTACTCACAGGCTATGTTGTGAAAGGCGCCAAGATGTGTACAGTTTTTGTTTTTTCTAATTTTTCCTCGGGTGCCTAGGTGCGCCTCGCCTCGCCTAGTGCCTAACACAACATAGCTCACAGATATGCATTTCACTTGCTTCTAGTATTGGTTCCAACGAATCCAATTCAGTCTTCATATTTCTCAATGAACTCAGTGCACATTCACATGCTTGGAGGAAACTATCACAGGAAGCGTCCTCAAATTGACGCACATCTTCTTGAAGTTTGCGAATTTCATCTGAAGTATCAACGACTCCCAACTTCAATGCAGTAACCTCTTGTGGTGGGTATAAATCTACTCCAAGCTCGTACATACACAGTTTGATATTACGACAGCGTTCAAATGATAACTCCAATAATCTTACAGATTTGGCATCATTGTTGGATGGTTTTGAGTGCCTACCCAACCCTGTTATGAAGCAGACAAGTTCCTTGATTACTATTAGTGTGTCAGAAAAAAAAATTACAGCCGATTCTGCCATTTTCATCTCATCAGGTGAGAGGCCATTTCCAATCTCACCACCCTCAAATGATCCATTATCAACATCATCGTCATCATCTTTTTCATTCAGATCAGTTGTTAATTCATCAGTAGTATTCTCATTTGTTGGATTCTCAGATGAAGCTGGTTTCAAATTTTTTAGTTGACGCAATGCACCCTCCATGGATTTTGCAACCCTTGTTATTTCTCGTACAATGGCTGCGTAGTTTGTAGTAGGAATTGTCTTGAGAAATGCACATGCTTCCCAGACAGAATCTGCTAGCTGTTGGATCGAGAGTTTACGATCTTCATTAAGAGTTCCTGCAAACAATTATATGTTAGCCAGGTTAGGAGGCAACATATCTTCATTTTTTATGGGAATCTTAATTACAAGTAAACCAAGTAGGAGGAAATGGTACCAAAGCAGGAGACAGCCTCCTTAAAAAATGAATAAATGCTATGAGCAAAGCGCTTTGCAGATTCATGGAAGAAATCCGCCAGAGTAGGCCCGGATCCAATCTTACTCCTGTGTGCTAGCAAGAGAAATTCCTGCAGCATGCTAAAGCAGATCCCCATGTTCTCCTCCAACTCTTTACGGCCTGGTGCTTCTCCAATCCAACGCAATCCAGCTGCATCACATAAACATTCTAAGAAAATAAACCATTCTCTGGAGATTGAGTATTTATGAAGTTTCTATCAAAGCTAATTTTTGCCCAATGGATTCTGAATAATTTTTAATCTAAAAGCATATAAGCACACCAGACTAAACGACCCATTTGAAGTGCAAGTTGCAAGATGACATAAGAAAAAGGCAGAATAGAAGAGTTACCAACTGTGTTTTCTTTGATAATTGCTCCGCTATGTTTATCACTTCCTGCCAATCTACTTTCTCAAGAGATGAACTTGGTTTACTTTCCAAAACCTTAAGAAAAATTGAAATTGAATCTTCAGATACCGGAAACGGAAAATCTAAATTGCAGGTGAATTGAATTGATCAGTTTAATTAGGAATGGGTTTTACCTGGAAAGCCTCCTGCATTTCTTCTAGATGTTTATGCAAAATGGTAGTAAGGTTTTCTTTCTCGGATTTTCCCATTTTTTTTCTCCTCTTCTGGATTCGTTGACCCAAGATAATTCAGGTTTTCATATATGTGAAAGTTCCGTAGGAGGACATCTAGCTGGCCATGTTACCCTTGTTTATTTCAGTCAAACAACCTTGTTTTTTCTAGTTTATGTTAATTTAAGATTTTCTTTTTTCTTGTCAAACAATCTTCTTTTTTCTAATATGGTACGACAAAAAAAATAAAAATGAAATGGCCCATAAGTGAAATGGACTAGTTAGAGATCCCCAATTCAATCACTGTCAACTGGTGTCTTCATCACTTGTTCCTAAGTTTTGCAGTAAACATAGATGGTGGTGGAGATGTGATAATGAACTGTTACGGTGGATCATTTTGAAGATTGTTGCTGTTTCATATCTAAACACATCAACATATTGTCGCATCAACCATTCACGTCTGAAACCAATCTATGGATGAGTATTAGGATCCTAATTAGATGCAACTTAATGCAAGAAAGTCTGAGTTACTCCTGTCAACTACGTTGTTATTATGCAGGGTGCCAGAGGATTACATTCTTAAGTATAAGGAGTGACATTTGTCGTAAACTTAAGTCATGAGCATTTAGCCGATTTTGTATTCCACTGGGATGCTTTAAATCCTGAGCAAGTAGTCAGGCACCTTCTTATATATTTCTTGCATATCTATTGAACTTACCGGAAAATTGTTCATGTGTCTTTTTTGCCACTATCACTCCCTTGACATGGAGTTGTGGTCTTCTTGTAGGACCGTATACATTCTATTTGCATTGGTTTTAGGTGAACCTTCTGTATTCTGTAGGCAAGTATGTCATTGTGATTAGGTAATCTATGATTCTGTGCAGGTATTAGTTAGAATTATCCATTCCCATCAACTTCTTTGTCCGGCCCTAAAGATACAGCAAACGATAATGAAATTTGTGAAATCCCTAATAGGCTAATAGCAGAAGGCATGTAAGTAAGGTTTTCTTTCTCAGATTTCCCCTTTTTTTTTTCACTTCTGGTTTTGTTCACTTAAGCTAACTGAGGTTGTACTGGAAATGTCCAAGTGATGCAATACATTAGCTGACCACATTACCCCTGTTTGATTCAGTCTGAACCGGAGCAGTTGCAGAACAAGGTACTCCAGGTAATTAATCTGGGTCGAGATCTCGCCAAGTTTTTTCGGTGTCCGACGTGAAGCGAGACGAGACTTGGAAGAGTTTCTTGTTTGACTCGGCCAAGACCGAGTTAGAGAAGCAAGGATAGTACGGTAATTTCAAGAACAAAAATCGAAATGGCCCTAGGAATGGACTAGTTAAAGATCCCCAAATTTGATCACTGTCAACCACTGTCTCTTCTAAGGTTTTGTTTCATAATCCGTATCCCCTGTTAATGATGATAAAAACAAGATTGCAGTAAACATAGATGGTGATGGAGATGTGAGATTTTCACTGTGATTGAAGATTGTTGTTGTTTCACATTTGAACACAGCAATTTCTCTAGAGTCTACTCCAAGACTTCAACTCACCACTTGGTAAGTAAATCATCACTTATTCACTGATTTTCTTATATAAATCATAATTCTTATTGTTTCTAAGGGTTTGGAGGTTGTAATTTTTGATCACCTTGTTTTTGGTTTTAAGTTGGTCCCTTTTGTATTAAGAATGTATGAATTGCTTATTTTGATTTTTGTAGAGTATGATTCTGCTTGTGGGTTTCTTGATTGATTTTGTTTAGGCTGTTGTAAGCTGGTCAATTGTGATATTCAATTTATGTTTCTAGCACTAGTATCTTGTTGTGGATTCAAGGGTTTATGGGTCTATTTATACTTTTTGACACTAGGCTAGATCATTCCTAAATACTGCCAGACACATCTTTGTGCCAAGAAAGGTGCAAAATGTTTGGTACACACATCTTATAGGTATAAAATTTTGGAACAACGACTCAGGGAGTTAGTGCAAGATTTCACAGTCAGGCCGAGATGAGACTGAGATTAACTACCTTGATCTGAATGAGGTGCCAAAGGAAGTTGTTCATTGATATATTGCTAAATTTTTACAACCATTTGTTTGTTGTTGTGTTTGTACAATCAATTGTATTGCCGCATCAACCATCTAGGTCTGATACCTAATCTATAGATGAGTACTTGGCTTCTGCTACTTTATGTAAGATGGTCTTAGTTGAGATACACTTTGTCAACTAAGTTGTTATTATGCAGGGGCTTAGACGCGTAAGGAGCGTCCTGAACTTCTTGGACGCATTATATCCTGAGTAAGTGGTCAATAGCCTTCATGTATATTTCTGGCATATCCATTGAGCCAATCAGGGATTCGTTCATGTGTCTTTTGGTGCCACTATCACTCCCTTGACATGTAATGTGATCTTCTTATAGTGCCATCTTAATTCTAATTTGCGTTGTTTTTAGGTGAACCTTCTGTATTTTTTGTTCTTCTTGTAAAGAGTTAAGCCAAGTATGTTGGTGTAATCTGGTGATCTACAACTCTGTGCAGGTATTAGAATCAAATTGAGGTGACCATTTGCTTTTCAACTTCTTTGTCCATCCCTATCTATATGGGTCAACGTGTCTCTAAGTTTGTTAGCTCTGTAACTAGGGGTGTTATAAAAGATATAGCAAACGATAAAGAAATATGTGAATCGATGACAAACCATGGGGTTAAGTTAGCCTCAGCCATAGCAAACAACAAAGAGATGATGACATGGTGGACGAATCATGGTATTCAGATGATCTCAGCCATATTAAACAACAAAGAGATTATGACCTCGTTGAAGAATCAATGTTTACAGACAATCTCAGCCATTGTCAAAAATGAAGAGATTATGACAGCATTAAAGAATCTTGGTATTCAGGCAATATCTGAAGGGATGAAGAATGTGAAATCCGTAATGGCAGCAGGTTTCCTGTTTCTGGGGTTAGTTGATTTCATAATTTCATCATCCTTGCCACCGGCTGCTCCCAGATAATGGTAGTCGTATGCCAGAATAATTATAGTGTAACTAAGAGTAAGATTATACCACTTTCTGTTTCTGTCTGTTATGACAGTTGTGCTCGTGAACTGTCTGATAGGTGTGTCACATGTTTGTGTTCATTGAACGTTTATATATTGAACTGTCTTCCCTATAATTCCTTAGACTGGAGTAGTATCTTTTCATTCATACCAAATCTTACAGTAGTTAAGAAATACGAGTTTTATACTCTGGGAGTGGGAACAGGTAATCTCTTTCTCGGTTCTCTTGTACATGAATATTAATGGGTCCTTCACAGGCCGAGGAAATAAACAGAGAAGTGACAGGCAGAGCTCAGTAAAACCTGAGATACCGCCATACCAAATGTGGACGGTAGGGATGTCACATCTAACATCTTTTTTTTTTTTTTTTTTAAGCCTTTCGTTGTTGTTCTTTCTCTTTAGATATTTTTTGGGTTGTTTATTTTGATGTTGGTCTTTTGTGATTAATGATCAGGTGTTCAGAAAGAAAGAATAGTACCCAATATGTATGTACTCAGTATGGCGGTCGCAAATTTTAGATGCAGACGATTCCTTTGACGGGTTTTGGGTTCCCCACTTGGGTGGTTTATGCTTTCACTACGGACGTATACATTGAACGGTTTGTTGTACATTTATCAGAGGATGTTTCCAACTGCACAAGTCTAGCGATGCGATAGATTTTTACACATACCGCATATTATATTTGGGAGGACGCATTATATTTGGGAGGACGCATGATTGCAGATTTGGTGGTGTTTCGTATAGTTAGGACAAATAATTGAATTTTTATTTTCCCTTTAGAGAATACAATTTGATACAAATTAAACCATGTACACAATTTACAGAAAATATGGAAACTTTGGTATGGGTAAAAATAAGACGTCTTTCTCCAGTAAATGGATTGTTAGCATCATCTGCAAAATTTGGTCATGGAATTTTGAATCCCATGAAAGTCGATGGCTCCAAAATACACAATGTCAAATGGATTATTTTTTTTGTCACATCTAACATCTTACTTGTATGGTAACACAGACCCATTCATAAAAACACACTCATTCTGACAATATCAGCTAAATCGTAGTTAACTGATATGTTAACATAATTTTCGTTCAGTTCGAATGCTGAGTGCATCAACGGTATGGTGATTGAAGTATTGAAGGGAAGAAAAAAAATCGTGGACAGTGGGATTCGATCAAGATCAAATGAAAAAGAAAATGTTGACAGTGGGATTCGAACCCACGCCCTTTCGGACCAGCGCCTTAAGCTGGCGCCTTAGACCAACTCGGCCATATCAACATGTTTGTTTTATTTTCAATCGAGAAAATTCTTGTTATCAATTTGCGTGATTGTATTTGTTGCCCAACCCAATGACAACCCGTCTCCGTACGTGAGCCGATCTCCGATTTAAAATTCGAAAATTTTGCCCCATGGCGGAGCCAGATCAAATTTGGGTTCCTCGGACCAGATCTGGTTCCTGATAAAAGACAAATTTGAAAATCATGATGTGAAATATTGTTTTATTTTTTTACCATGCACACAAATAACTTTCCTCTCTTTCATTGGTTTCAAAACAAAAAAACTTGTCGTCTAAAGATAATGATGTAGTTATGTAATCGTCGGCAGATGAAAAAATGATTCAGTAAATAAATGTATTTTGAGAATGATCCTGAATTAGGCGATACTCACGATAGTAGCATCATATTAAATGTGCCATATTAAATGTGCCATCAGAAGAGGCTTCTAAAGAAATAGTCATCATAAAAAATCATTACAGAAATACTAAGGATGGGATGCATTTTGGTTTAGGTGGAAGAAAAAAAAACAATCATTTTAAAATGATTTTTTGTTCAAAAATTATCGATTGAATGAAATATTTTGGTTGATTTAAATCAGGCGCAGACTTATGTTTTCATGGAGCTTTTAAGGACTTGAAATCTTTTATCGTATAACGCATTTAACAAAGTCATTATTCTAGTCCCGTTACCCGAGTCAGGACTGTACAAGAAATAAGAATATTTCAATTGACAAATAATTCTTTATCGAGGTTACATTGTACTGGATGTATCCTTTCATTAAGATTGTTGCAGGAGTTATCAAAATTGCTTGGGGTGCTTTGGGTTTACCAAATTTCACATAAAACAAACCAACATGATTGGATGGGTACACCCCCAAGCAAATTTATAATCACTCGCAGCACTAGCTATGTACCGTACCTATTATATCCTTATAGTGACCGGCAAAAAGTCATTCTTTATTGTGATATCTTTTTTTGCTCGGTCCATTAAGTTCCATTACTCATCAAAAAAAAAATAATACAAAAAGAGTTCAAAGAAAGGACTAGCAAAACCAAGCAAAAAAACATAAAAATAAATAAAAACCAGGAGATTAAAACCAGAGTACCCTGAAAAAGGGTATTACTGACAAACCAAGGTTTTTGTCCACCTAGCTTTAACAAACCAAGTATATTTCCAAACATAAAATATTTTACTACTTCCTTTGAGTCAGAACTGATACGGAGACTAGTAACTCTTTTCACCAATTCCCACTTAGAGACAGAAAGTAGTGTCCTTATCCCTGCGAGGTAGTTACTAGAAATTCTCAATCCAACTGAAGCAGCATACGCAAAACCGCCATTCTGCTTTTTGCAAACAAAACCATATCCTGCATAATAAGAATTCGCTTTCTAAGCATCACAACATACCAGAATCTGATTCAAATCAGGTAGCATAAATCTCACTTTTCCTACTCTTTGTATCTTCACATACCTTTTTTCTTAAGTCAAAGTTCCTCAACACCCGAAAGTCATAACTTGTATCCTACATAAAACTTTTCATCCATACTGCAATATTTTGAAAATTGCATAACTTTTGTCTTGGAAAAAATTCATGTGAGGGGTATGAACCAACTCTATTACTCAAGAACCAAAGCTCCATCACTGTAATAGAAGCTGCAATAATCCGGACTTCCCTTATAACACTACTCTTGTCCTCTGCAAACCTCATCACATCATCATACTTAATATTTAAAACGGAATCATACTCGCCATTTCCAGATAATCTCACTAAAATTGCACTTCCAATGAATATTTTTTATAATATTCCCATCATTACCGCACAAATATATAACATCTTGAAGCAATATGAAACCTTCTATCCTTCATGTGATAATCTGAAGTAGAAACCCCTCTCATAAGCTTTCACACATTACTAAAAGTGGTAGGGTAAAGATAAGAATATCATACCTTCTTGGTCCATTTCATTATAGGATAATGAGTTTTAATTACATGAAAATCATACTTAACAGAAAATCACATGTCATTGTAGCATTACAAAACTACGCATCTCACCAATGGAAAATTAATTCAGCATCTCCCTAGGAATTAATATTGGCATCATTCCCAAAAGAATGTCTTTTACCCAAATATCCTGCCACACTTAAATATTAGCATCATTCCCAGCCAACCACCTAGTGTGTTTTTTCACATCATCGATAACCCATTTCAATCCTGGCCAAACTGAAGATTTCTTATTCGCTCTCAATTTCTATTAGTATATTTAAATATTTAAAAAAAATCCCACTCCCTACTGGAGTTGTGGACTCCCCGTAACAACTTCAAAACAAAGGTTTATCAATAAATATTAACCTTCTAATCCCCAAATATCCTTCCTTTATTGGAGAACAAACCTTATCCTAGTTTAAAGTTACAACTTTCCTAGCAAATGGATCACCAACCCAAAGAAAATTCCTAATTATCTTTTCACTCCCCTTTATCACACTCAAAGACCACTTGTATATGGAGATATTTTATATTGGAATGCTACATAAAACTATTTTGAAAAGTGTAATTCTATCCTGAAAAGCTAAGCATCCACCCTTTCGATTAGCTAAATTATGCTGCAGCATCTCCACAAATCCCCAAACATGACAAGACTTCGCTCAGCCTGGTCTTAAAATCACCCCCGAATACTTGTCAGGAAAGTTAAATATAGGCATTTGGAATCCATCTGCAATTTGACTCCTCCTTATCTTAGTATCACCTCACACAAAAATCTTACTTTTCATCTGAATTACTACTTACCAGAAAAACATTGATATTTCAGCAACAAATACTTGACCACGCATTAACATTCCTCTTATAACCATCAAAGAATAATTTGTTTACTATTGGAATAAGTTTCCTGTTTTACACCAATTTTGTCAAGTTTCTACTCAAAACTTCCTTTGGTATTACAAAAAAATTTGGTGATAGTGGGTCACCCTGCTTTAGACCCCTACCCACCTGGAAAAAAAACCCACAGGGCCTCCATTAACTAACATTGATATTTTGGCTGAACTGAACAAAATGTGTAACCAAGATATAATCTTACCAGAAAAACCAAACTTCCTCATCACCTTAAATAAAAACTCTTATCTCAAAGAATTATAAGCTTGAGTTATATCTAATTGCAACCCAACATTCCCACCTCTTTTATTTGTATCCAACTCATTCATCATCTTAAAAGAAAAAATAATTTTCTATTGTATATATCTTCCTTTAATAAAAGCACTTTATTGCACAGACACCACCTTACTCATCAACCTACACATTCTTGTAGTAATAACTTTACTCAGTCCTATAAGTCTACACTGATTTGTCTTTCTAGCGTAACTTACTTTGGGAAGAAAAAATATAAAATCCTAAAAATGAAATTACTTGTCCTATGGGTTTACAATGATTTGGCTTTCTAGCATAACTTACTTCAGGAAAAACAAATAAAAAAATTAGAGTTTAAACCTCTAGGAGTGAAAGAAGTCTGATGTTGAATGGCTTTCAAATCACCTAACTTGCAATTTTCCAGGAAAATTTATAGACAATGCCAGGAAAACCATCTAGACTAAGTGCGTTGTCAGCATCCAGATGAAAAACAGCCTCCTTGATTTCATTAGCATCAGGAATTACCTCCATATGCATAATCTCATTGTCCTAAACTGTGATCACATCAGGAATAGCTTCAAAAATCTCCTTAGAAAATATACCTCTTTGAAGTTAAACTTCTCTTTAAAATTGGGCTCAAGCATACAAGTTATATCCATGTTGATCAAAAACTATACCACCATTTTATGATTTTGTCTAATTTATAGAATTATGAAAGAAATTGGTATTTTCAACACCATCCTTCAACCATTTCACTCTAGCCTTTTGTTGCACAATTGCTTTGTGTTGCTGAATAGCCACTTCATGTTTACCTCTAGCAGTTACAAGCTTATCCAATAATTGATATCCCATGGATTCTAATCAAACGGTAAACAAGCACTCATCACCTCTTCTTATGCCTCTTTCAATCTCAACCTTATTCTCCAAAAACATTCCAATTCCACTATTTATTTTTTATTTTTTATTTTATAACATTCTTCATATTGGTCGTATGAGTGGCAGATCGATTCCTAAGGAGCTTGAATAGAGGAAGAGTAAGCCACTTCACGAGTAGGAAATGCCTCCGCTCATATATCTCGTGACGCCCTTGTTTGAGTCTTAGATTCTTGGAGCAGATGGACTCTTCCCTATGAGTTTATCTTGCAGCATTACCACTCACATCCCCATTCCAAACAATTTGAATTAGATCCGTAAAACCCTCATGCTCCAACCAAGCTTTCAGAAGAACGATGTTTTGGGGACTACCCCAAAACAGTGGGGGACTACTTTGTGATAGAAATGTCTACCCTATATTTATAAGGGGTGTCCTAAAGTGTGGAAATGACTAACCTACCCTTAACCTAATTTAATTTAAAACAAACCTAATAACCACCTATATATATATAACCACCACCTCCTCCCACCACCGCCGCCCACCACCACCGCCCAGCACCTACCACCTCCAACTACTACCACCACCAACCACCACAACCTCTATGTATATAGCTTAATTTAAATTATTAACGAAGATATTCTCACAAACCCATTACTTTTCATTCGTTTTTGGTTGAAGAAATGAGAAGTAATCATCAAAATGAGTTGAAAATGAAAGTTGCAGAGAGAAGTTCGGCTAGGAATTATGTGAAACAGTTTGTCGAACTAGCCGAACTCAGCTTTAATGGAGTTTTTTCTTTCAGAAAAAAGTTCGGTTACCTCGCAAAAAAAAAATTCCCAGTCGAACTTTTAGTTCGGTTACGTCGCAACTTTTTTTCGTTTTTTTCCTAGCCGAATTTTTAGTTCAGTTTTGTCTCAATTTTTTTCTACTAACCGAACTTTTTTCTGAAAACCAATATATTGAGTTCGGTTACGTCGAGAGAAAAAATTCCCAGCCGAACTTTTAGTTCGGTTACGTCGCAACTTTCTTTTTCCTAGCCGAACTTTTCTCTGAAAGCAAAAACTCCATTAAAGCTGAGTTCGGCTACCTGTGTCTTCAGAACCATTAGCCGAACTACACTTGCAGATGAGTTCGGCTACCGGTTCTTCAGATGTCGTAGCCGAACTTCATTTCCATGGTCGAAATCAGTTTATAAATTTCTCATTTTTCGAAAGTTTTTGTCAATTCAAGCAACATTAACTAAATTTGAAGTATACCTAAGTACCCAAAACCCTCATTTCGAAATCAACCATCTTAAAAACCGAACTACAAGTTTGGTGTTGACAGATCAAAGTTCGGTTACCACATAGAAACTGCGAAGTAACCGAACTATATTTTATCAAAGTTCGGTTACCTATATAAATTATCGACTTAACCGAACTCAAATTTTTCATATAAATAAGGAGTTCGGTTACGTTTTTTTTTGCGAGCTTACCGAACTACATAGTTCGGTTACCTAAAAAATCCTAATTGGCCGAACTGTTCTTCATATTGAAAGTTCGGTTACCAAAATCTAGGGTTTTCAAAATTTCTCCTAGCCGAAATCTCTACTGTAACGACCATTTTCAATGGTTTTTGATGATTTCTAATCGATTTCTAATCGATTTCTTCAACAAAAAACGATTCAAAGGAATGGGTATGAAGGAAATTACCTACGGATTTTCATTTTAATCGAATCGGACTTCTTGGTTGATGTTGGAGAAGAAGAAGAAGAAGAAGAAGAAGAAGAAGGAAATTAACTAATTTAATTACCAAGGGTAAATTTGGTAAAAAAAAAAATTTGGATAAGAGGTAACCCAAAACTACTTCAAATGTCCTACCAAAAATGAAGGAGTAGTCCTCCACCTATTTTGAGTAGTCCCCAAAACATCATTCTTTCAGAACTCTTAAGGGAACATTTTATGGTCTTGATTAAGTTGCACTAGAGCCCTACAATGGGCTTTGATCGAAAACACCTCTAACGCCAACTTTGTAGTACCACTACCAACCTGGATAAAGATCTAACCGCATTTTAAGTTGAACAAAGCCCTATCCTCTTTACTTCAACTTTGTTATTACACAAAGTGTATTGCAAACCGGATATGTTAACTTATATCAGACTACCACCAGCATTAATATAGTTTTTTACCGTGATATGTTAATGAATCACCGAGCCAATCATAATCGACTGTCAAAAAATCCATATGATTTGATGAAGAAAATAAATAGGGAAAAAAATAGGATAACACTGAGATACCAAACAACAACTTACCTTTTATTTTCTCATATAGCTTTACTAAAAAAAATGTTAATATTTTCAACATTATAGTACTAGTGTAATATGCCACTTTCCCTAATATATACAATCACCGAGTAACGTTACAAAAACTCTTCGTCAACTGTCCAAAAAACCATTTAGAAACTGTTTCTCTCACATTCTCTTCGATAGTGTGGCCAAAAGTAGCCCCTTGCTAATCCCCAAAATGGATGGAACCCGCCCTCATGTTTTTACATTATTATTATTTTTACGGTTCGTAGAGAACCACTGGTGACGGTAAGTCCACTTTCTTTAGCCTCATTCGTCAAATAGTGAAGATGATGCAACTTTCCTTCTAATAAAGTCGGAAACCCAGCTAAAGCATGATCAAGTAAGTATACCTCGTTGGAAATAAAGAACAAAAATTGTGAAGTCCAAATGAAATGATCATATGAATTTTATGCCTTCTCCCTTCATCAAGTGATAATTAGGAATCTGATTTGCGTGGAATAGATAACTAGAAATCTGATTTGTCCATATCTATTAGATAATCCTAATTGAATAAAACACTATCGATTCTGATGATCTTTCTAGCGAAAGATTTTGCGAGTCCATGACATCGTATAAGAGAGCAGAAACTTCTTTTGAAGTTTATTAGATTATAGAGGGAGAATCCCCTCACACATCGAACATTATTTTTGTGAATAAAATCCAAACCGCTACAAAGCTATATGTTGTCACCAAAAATGAACTTATTCCGAAAGGTATAATATTACCATCTATTACTTTGAAAATGAAACGTTAAAAATTAACGGATTTTTAACCATTCAAATTAAGATCATTAGATTATGGTGTTATACATTTCGGAATACGCTCATTTTTTTGTAAGTATGTCGAGCTTTACGAGAAGAACATATCCCAAAAAATTTAGCTTCAAGTTCTCTACCGTTTGATTTTTGTTCACAAAATAAATGGCAAAGTGTGAGATAATGTGACAATAAAAGTGTGAAGGGATCCTTCCTCTAGATTATAACAATAAACTTTATAATGTAACTAAATATACGTATATATTTCAGGTTATTCAACCTGTGTTATCACGAAGATTCTAAGTCATATAACAAATCTTGAGTCACTAAGCAGATTAGGAACTATGAATTTTGAAAGCATACTGTTGCATTAGTCTATTAGAGGCCGACGAGCCATAATTTCACTTTGATTATCCTCGTTCTTTAATCAACGAACAACTTTTCATCTATAATAACAAAGTAGAAAACGCAACTAAAACGTGATAATCACCTTAACAATAAGATTAACAGTAACAAATTGGAAGTCTAAATGACATGAACGTGAATGTGTTTTGTCTCTCCACCATTCATCAATTGACACTTACCTACCTACCCATCCATATATAATTTGCCATACACATCACTATTCACTACACCAAATAGGATATATGACCTGCAATTTCCTATTGGGTTAAGATAACAGCGAATCTGGTTTTGCTTATCTATTAGATAACACTTAGCATAATTGTTAATTGGACAAAAACCCAACCCCATCAATCCAACCAAGAGATCTGTTTACAGAAAGAATTTGTGACATACAACAGCATTGCAGTAGTATGGTAGTGGGGAAATCGCATTTGAAGCAAATTTACAAAACAAAAAAGAAAAACAACTTTTTAGCTGTGATGACATATATGGTGTTATGAAATTGACTTATTTAAACTACTTTTTCATTTTTCAAACATGGATTCATTGAATGTTTACTACCACCATTCAACTCTAATCAAGTTTAAATTCTCTTTATATCAAAACCAATGAAAGAAAGTATACGAGCGAATCAAGAGCATCAAAAAAAATATTCCAAACCGCTTTTCTTTAAACCATCCGGAATCCACAGACAAGAAATGATGATTTCGAATTCAGGTTATGGATATCAATACCAAAAGACTAACGGTGTATTTTAATGCCATTAGCATTCGAGTCTCGAGCACCAGGGTAAGATATGACCGTTGACCACCTTGATCGTAGTTTGGTCCCTATGGTTTGGTGGGAGGCCAAATTCACTGATCAGAGGCCAAACAACCGGCCTATCTATAGAAACCCATTGCAAGAAAGTAATGTAGATAGGTGGGAAAAGAATAAGTAGGGAGGGTTTGTTTCAAATATAATGGCAGCATTGGAATTAGGACAAATGCCCTAAAAAGATGTAACATGCAATATGAGGCTAACATGACATGACCTAAAGCAATGAAATAAAACAACAACAGAGTTTAGCTGGAAAGAATGAAAAGTGATCTCTCATTCCCTCCATCAATGCAAAGTGATTGCAAAAGTTTTCCTCCACTCACTATCAAATCCTGTTTTGGTTTGAACCTTCAATGTATAAAATGGTCAGGTTAACATTGTCCTCTTTCACTTTTTCCTCGTAAAAAACCTTTGGCATTTCCATCAACTACATTGATGTCTTTGTGTCAAAGCTACATTTCAAATTTGTGTTGGAAAATATCTCAACTAAAAAAAAAAAAAAAAAACAAACTAGTATAAGATACTGATACTGATGGACAAGAAACATGTAGTTGGCACAATAACAGACCTCTCTAGCATTTTTCTTGCTTGTCCTTTTCGATGGACAAGAACGAGAATGCAACCTGAACCCGTGATCTTTGATAGCTTATTGGCCTAGCTAGATAGTTTCATGATCGATGTCATAGACTGCATCCTGATTTGCCCAGTTTTGAAGACAAGTGAAATCTGTGTTTTTGAAAGTACAAAAGCCAATGAGCTTAGTTTATGATCATAATATCCTAATAATTAGCCGATTATACCCAAAAGCAAACAAGAATTTAATTAATTAGATAAGTATGATTGCATTTTGTTAATAAGATTTGTCTAAGGATTACCAAACATTATTTCTTTATGTTTTATGGATTCATTTCTCAAGGGAATTGCTTCATCAGAATACAAAAACTTTGTGCACATTATAATAACACAGAGATAAGATCCTCTATCCTTTGATTATTTTATGCACATCACTTTCATATGGCTATGCATTTGGATGTGTACGTAGTTGTGCGTTGGAATAGCATTCAGAGGGCTTAAAGTTTAAACACTAGTGCCCTCCATTGTTTAGGCTTTTTAACATTATATTGAAACAGCTGTCAGCTCTACAGTCAAGAAGCTGGTGATATGTTTGATTCAATGTTGACCACTAATCAAGATATTCCTTGAGATAGAGACACTGTTAGTGGTCCACTCTCCTCCACTGTATGGTGGTGCAGCACCAAATTAAACAATATGTCAACTGAAATGGGAAACCAGTCTTTAGTGGAGACAGAAATATACAAACAATGACTGTCGAGTCTGTAGAGGATATAGAGTATATGGAGACTATGGAGTGATGGAGAGTACATATACTGAGCTGCAGGGTCAAAGTGGGTGTTAGGTCCATTTCATAATAATTTAAGTTTTATGTTTTCATGTGACCAATTGTGTAGTGGTGGCCTGCCTAGCTATTCCTTTTGCATGTTCTCTGTTTTTACTATATATATGTGTTCTTAATTCACCTCCACTATACTACCACCAAACAACAACAGCAATTACTTGTTTCTTGTTCTTAATCACCTCCAGTATACTACCACCAAACAACAACAGCAGCAATTACTTTGTTTCTCATTTTCAGCATCATAAGCATCTTGAATCCTTGAAATCTTATAACTTGTGCTTTAGTAGATGCTTGGTAGCTAAACTAGCTTTCTCATCATGAAGCAAAGCATTAACATTTATGGAGTTCTTGTTCTTCTCTTCTTACTTATTTCCTGCTTTACAACAACTACAAGTGGTGGTCGTCTTCTTCTTGAAAAACAAGGTTGGTACTGCTTGGTAGTTACAATCATTTTCATGGACTTGTTTTTCTTTGTTCTTCTTGACATGTTTTTACAGTTATGTTATATATCAGGATTTATCATGATGTTTGACCTGTTTATTTTCTTTTAGGTGAAGATCTTCATGACACCAACCTTACAAATGGGTTAGCTAATACCGATCTGCTAGAGTCGGAAGAAAAAGATACATGGAAGGTGAGTAATTTCTATTTAAATCTACCATTTTTTAAAAATAATTTTCAGTTTTTTGTGAATTAATATTTGGTATTTGTGTTTAATAATATTGTTAGTATGTTCACAGCTGCTGGGTATGGAAGATTGTCATGAGAGTGGAGATGAAAAAGAGGAAGAATGCTTGAAGAGAAGGATGATGGCAGAAGCTCATTTAGATTACATTTACACCCAACACCATAAGCCTTGATTGGAATGAAGTTAGCATGGAATACGCTGTTTGATGCTGATGTATTGCACCACCAACTCTCCCAATAGCGAAGTATTTTTAGGGTTTAACACCAATGGTCTTTTACATACCCCTCTAGTTTCTAGATAGGTTTCGAAATTACTCTATAAAATATTGTAACTAGCTGCTTAAACCATCATATTATCATTTGAAAATTAAAAATTAAAAATATTACTCAATTATTGATTTTCTTCTTCTTTGTTTTTCTTATAAGATGTGATTTTTGTCCCATCACAAATTTCTCAGTAAAGTGTCGCTACCTATTATTACTAAAGGAAGAAAAGAAAACAACTAGAAATTACTTCCTCTGAAATTCGGAGATAGAAATGCTAGGTTTTTTCACTCTTGTACTTTAAATAGGAGACGGAGAAATAGGATTTCGGCTATTACTGATAGTAACGGAGTTACTCATACTAAACTCAAGGATATTTCTGATATCCTAAAAGAACATTTCAAATCAATTTCAAACGAAACACCTTTCTCTAAATCACTGTCCAGTTACAGACCTTTTCAACGTGGAAGTAACTACCGAAGAAAACAACTTTCTTATTGCTATTCCTTCACAGGATGAAATCACCAAGGTAGTTCAATCTATGGCCACCGGAAAATCCCCCGGTCCTGATGGTTTTAATGCGAAATTCTTTTCCCACCAATGGCCTATCATTGGGAAAGAGGTTGTGGAAATGATTCAACATTTCTTTCATTCTAAACACCTGTTAAAAGAAATCAATTCTGCTTTTCTAGCTCTCATTCCTAAGACTGAAAACCCAACTACTCCGGGAGAATTTAGACCCATTAGTTTGTGTAACACCACGTACAAGATCCTTTCCAAGATCTTAACAAACAGACTTAGGCCTATCCTATCTAGAATCATCTCGCCTTTTCAATCAGCGTTTATGCCAAATAGAAAAATTTCGGATAACATTGTTATGGCACAAGAAGTAGTCCACACATTGTTATGGTATCAAGGGGATCCCCTGGTTTTATTTTTGAACTTTTAGCCGAAGACAGAATGCACAATTATGTTCTTTTACCCGTTCAGTAATTAAGAATTTTTCTATCAAAAAAAAAAAATATTACTTCATGAAAAAAACTATTTCATTTCTCGTTGACTTAAAGGTTACAACTAATCCTTTGATTCGTCTGCACCAGTTATTTGTGGTACCTGGACTAACCCCAAACCCTTAAGTTGTGGAATTTTATTTTTATTTTTATTTTTTTGCCTCAACTTGTGAATATAATAAACTAAAAAAGTAAAATAGAAATGATAAATCTCCCGACTTTTTTTTCTTTTTTTTTTTAAGCAACTCTCCCAAGTTGTATACACTGAATTAGAAGTAGAGAAAAGAAAATAACATCACGGTTGAAATTATTCTGATAATTTCTACGACAAAAAAATCATAGACTACAAATGGCACCCACACGGATATTGCTTGTAACATTACTTTTTTTCTTTTTACCGTCATGAGGTCAGGCGATATATCTAATACAAATTCCGGAATATGAGTGTTTTGTTTTGTTTGTTTTAATTGATCCTACTCACAGTACATAGAACGGGTCATAAATCCTGAGTATCTCTAGGGGTTGTTATGCAATAAACCCGTTACAATCTTGTACTCAATAGCTCTGGGTAGTCTTGTTTCCTGGTAGATTATAAACTACCCAGATACTTATAAACTACCCAGATACATGGCATCCATTTATAGACAGCGACAGAATCAAGTAGTTACATTTTCAGACAATAATCAAGCAGACACAGAGAACACACGGGATTCCACTTCCCCATGCAACTTGGGTCAGAGCATAAGCAAACTGATGTTTTCTGCTACTGGACTATCACCATCTAGGGTGCACTCCGCCGCTTCGCCTAGCAGCACAACACTTGTATTACTCTCCCAAAACACGGTTTTCACAGTTTAGGCTGCTCTCATTTCTCTCGCAGCTACTAGTGGTTTTTTGAGTAAGCTCACTTAGGAAAATCTGTTTAATCCTACATCTGTGGCAAAAAGAATGCCGGATCCAGTTAATATCAAAGGGGATAAAAAACAAAATAGTAGGTCTACTTTCTAATGAAATTGCTTCAACATGTGGTATGACAGTAATCAAAGTAATAGGGTGGGCCAAATGATAGCGAAGGCTGGTTCTGGTGGATCATACTTGGGATATTCTTTTTCTTGCATTCAAAGCAAAAATTTATTTACCTGCTCAACTTTCTTGGCTAGACCCAGGTCGTAAACTGAACTTGACGATATACAGCTTGCATGCACAATTGGACCCCCACTAGAACTTCCATCTATTGTCCATGATTTTCCTTCTGTTTCAAGAGCTGGGACAGTAATATAAACAGCTCCTTTATACATCCAAATCTCCTTTTTATGACTGTAAAAATCTTCAAAAAGATCTCCACACAACAAGCACGCACACTGGCTCTCATCTGCAGGGACCTCAGGTTCGTCCTTTGACTTCTCCAGTTCAGACGACAGGGTTGTTGTCCCTGAGACCCAATCTACTGAACTCAAAAACCACTTTCTTGAAACGCTATTGGAACTGCTTGCTTCACGCTTTTTCAGTGAATGCCACTCCAAGTGCCTTTCAAGTCCTTCTTCAAGTTTAAGCCGCAGACCACATATGCTGCACTCATGAGGAAGGTCTTCGAAGAGGTCACTAATCACTGATGGATGTGATTCTCGGAGAAGCTCTGGCTTAAACTCAAAGCCTATGAGATCCTTTATCTCTGACATCTTTGGTTGAGGCATGGTAGGAATCTTCTCTGCCTTTGATTCAGAGGGCTGCCATATATTACCATGTGATAACAAAGAAGCAGAACCAGAAACTGGCACCGTACTCCTTGTAGAAATGGGAGAGCTCTGGTGTGGGAGCTGACCGGGCCCCTGGGTAGAAGATAGCTTCGAAGACTTTGCAGGTGCAGAGATCAACCCCTTCCCAACTAATGTGTTTAAAAGACTTGAAAGTGGATTCTGTGCAGCATTAGTTGTCTTAGTCGTTTGTACTGACACGGGAGGAGGAGGGCCAGGTGGCAAGGGAGGTGCTACCGATGCCCTCTTAGGATGTTTGCTGGCCATGGAAGAAGAGGATGGCGCTGAAAGGGTTGGAGGAGGTCCACTTGGAAGAGGTGGCTGAATATTTGAATGAGGGTCCTGAAGTTCTAAACTGGGGATGCCGCCGGATACAGTCTTCATCATTGCAGCCAATAGATTACTTCTACTCAATTGCCCTGCAATATCTGAAATGTTGCCTGAATTGCTCAGCTCTTGATGCGGCAGTGGAGGAGATGAGCCCCTTAAATTTTGAGGATGATGGTGACTTTTAGACAAGAAAGAATCTTGAGATGCCTGATTAAACTGTCCTGCTAACTTCAATATTTTTTTTTCAGGTTCCGACTGTTCAGATGGAGAAGCAGACCGCAGGAGCTGATGCCGCTTTTGTCCAAAAACTCCACCAGATCCTGATGCTGGGTTCATCAGAGACCCGCCAAAATTAGCTGCGCCTACTGGAGATTCGGTTAGACTTTGACGTCCTGCTCTGGCTGTAGATGAAGCCATGCCTGTTAACCCACTGAGGTAGGTGGAAGGTCCATCAGATAGTCCCGAAAATCCTTCAGGGGTCACCTTATGGTTCAAACCATTTGCTGTGTGCGACTCTTGCAATGCCCAAGTTGACGGTGTATGATGGCCAAATGGAGCTTGCTTTTGGTATGCCATGGACGATGAATCAGTAGAAGTTTTTCTGTTAATCCTCGATCTAATATCACTGTGAGGTTGTGTAAGGCTATCTTCAAACTCCTGCAAATGGAAGAGAAACACTAAGAAAAGCAAGCATCTGCCACACAAAGAAAACAAAAAACTACACACGATTCCAGCACTTATCTTCCTGCCCCATGACCCATTCAAAACAAGAAAGAAAAGGAATTAAACCTATCTTTTCTTTCAAAATGCTGCGCTGTTTTGTGTTGACAATGGTTTAGAGATATGGTGCAAAAAGTATAGTCACACATAGCAAATAATGAAATTCGCCGCATAATCAAGTTCCTAAAACCTCATTATACAGAAGTTAACCTTTCATTTACTTACCGGCTTATCGTCATTCTCGGGAGGCCAGGTATCTTGACTAGAGCTATCATGCTCTCTCTGTCTGGATTTCATGTCATCCCACAGGTACTCTTCTTCTTCAAAATTCTTCCAATTCCCCGGCATCCCTCCTAAGATGCTTTTATTCATAGCTTTCTGCGAAGGTTGGAGCTGAGCAATGACTTGTGAAGATCTGGGAGTTCGAAGGTTTACGGATCCATTATTACTGTTGACAGTATTCCTTTGGCTAATTGTGTCAGTGGCATTGCCACCTGCTGCGTACCAAGGCTTTCCAAGTCCTTGTTCTAAAGCCCGTTCACTACGTTTTCTGATCTCCACTGAATGCCTTGAAAGATCAGAACCATATTCATTATCTTCATATCCTACACTTGTCTTCTTTTCGAGCTCACGTAATGCAAGTCGAGGATCCCTATTAACCTGGATCATTGAACTCATGTTACAGGGCAATTGCGAGGGATACAGGGCACTGTAAGAAGAAGAAAAATAAAGGAAAAGAAGATAAGCACATAATACCTGCTTTATTGGTGGATCTGCCCATGGCCTTCCACGGCCATTGATAGCCGTTTTAACAGGCATTGTTGTATCCACTGCAGCAGTACTCTCATCAACTTTTGCCTTTATCACATAAATGTAAGTGAAAAGTCAAATTGGCAGTAATTTGCCATGCCAGACACTTGGCCAGACAAATTTCCAACCCATAAAAATAACAAAAAAGTCGACTAGTTTACTAAGTGTTTTCTAGCTTTTATAAATGCTTTGAAGCAGATAATAAACTTACCCTGTTTGACTGCTGAAGCCGCTGCCTCGCCGCCTCTAAATATTTGGGATTCACATGGATGCTATTTGCTGGTCGTTGGGACTGAGAATCGGGCCTTGGTGTTGGGCCTCCAGAAGATGAAACATTGGTTGCTGATCCAAAACCAAACTCCTTTTCAATCTGCTGAAGACAAGCAGGAGGGAATACACCTTTCCATGTCCCAAAAAGATGTCGCATACTGGTATGCATTGAAGAATCGACCTGTCTGTACACCTTGCCAAAGACCTGGAAAACACTTTGAATCAGCAAACAGTATACCATGTGGTTGTCCTATACCAATATTTGACTACATAATTAACATAGCAACATCCAATTTTCGCTATCAAAAGCAAAATGATATCAATGGAGGCAGAATTTAACAACTTCTCTGCTCAGGAATAACTAAACAGTCCCCGAATTGAGAAAAAAAAAGTATGAAGATTCAAACCTCGGGCAGCCTCAAGGCGAAGTATCTGATGTAATCTCTGCCAATATTCTTCACAATACTATCCAAAAGGTATAGCGATGGTAACTTCTGCTCAGTAGGAACCTGTAAAGTAATACCAATATTAACAAAGTGTACAGATAATCTTCTTGAAATCGCAGCAAAAACTGTACATAAGCTATAACCAGAACAAACAAAAATAAAGATAAGCTGTTCTACTCAATAACTCTGTGATTTGAGTAGCTCCATAACATAAAAAAGGACAAACCCTTCGAACATCTTCCACCTTAAAACCCAGGAATGAATACTACAACTTGGATACCGACTCATGAATGCTCCCCGAAAGAATTACATACTGAATAGTGCCAGGTGAGACTTGGATTTATATGATTTCGACATGTTAACAGCCAAAAAAGAAGGGTCCTCTAAATCCTGCAATTACATCCACGAAAGTAGAACTTGTCCCATGGATAGCGAAGTCCAAAACCTCATGCATATTTTCATATAGAGGTAGAAAAATCCAATGTAATTTCTCCATTCCAGCAAACTATCAACTTCTTAAACCTTTACATCACATTCTACATCCGAAGAGTCTACTTGGACAAAGTACCCAAAACATCTTTCTTACTAGACAACATACAAGCACCCAACTGAAACTTTTAAGTAGATTACAAAGATACACGTAATTCCACAAACAAGGAATGTAAAATGACTTCAACATATAATGATACTGGAAAGAAACACATCAATGCCATCACTAATACGATCCCAGCACTTATCAGCCAAGCGTATTTACAGAAGCTAAAAGAAGTGAAGAAGTGTAAAACAGGCACAGAGAAGCTTAGTCATAGCTCCATCATCATAACATAAACTACCGTAAACAAATCATCGCTACTGTAACTGTAAACCAATCATTCCGACGATAATAGTATCAATGAATGCCATAAAGCAAAAAAAAATGGACCATGAAATTCACGATTTAACTCATCTGTATTGTCCCAGTTCGTTACTGTTCATTTCTGAATCTTAAGCATTGTGTCACATAATGCAAGACCACTAAAATTAAACTGTGTTGGATGCCTTTTTATTCTTCTTTGGGATTTCAAATTGCAAGTTAATTTAGGGAAACGAAGGTGAAATCGTTATTTTGCATCAAATTTCGTAGAGAAAGCATTAGATCAGACACCAATGATTCTATAAAACAATGCATCTTTTCTCAATCACTATATTTTTCCCCTCTCTTTTGCTTTTTTACAATACCACCACCTTTTGTGTAGTTTAAATCTATGGACACACAGGAAAAACAAAATTAAAAAAAAAAATCTAACAATTACAACAATAAGGAAGAGAATGAATGTCGTAAAAAACCGGATTCACCTCGAGAATATTAGAACAAATAGCCGCAGCAATCCCTTTAGCAGCATGAAGATTCTCCCCAGCTATAATCGTCAAATTCGTTATTATCGGTTTCGAATTGAATGTTAATTCAGCTAAAGCAGATTTATATTCACTAACTATTTCTTGATGTTGTTGTTGTTGTGCTTGAAGCTGCTGATTATTAACCCTAGTTGAAGTATCGTTGTTTTCTCTAACCCTAGATAGAATCGTTGATGGTGGCTGAGCTCCGCCGGCGCCGCCGCCGCCTCTTCGAACAACACGATGATCGATTAAAGAACCATTCGAAGATAACTCTCTTTCAAGATCTTCAACTAATCTAGGTTTTTTTAAACCTGGTCTACGACTACTCTCCATCTCCATTACAATCAACAACAATAATAATCAAAACCAAAATTTGTTACAGGAAATCACAAGAAAGAAAACCCTAATTCTATTGAAACATTGAAAGAAAATACAGATAAAAATAAGAAACCCTAAAAAATTGAAAGATCTAAAAAAAATCTTTTATATCATGTTACAATTTATTATGAATTAAAAAATAACAATAAACAACATGAGAGAGTTCTTGGATCTTCTGAGAAAATCTTGAGTCTTCGAGCGATGGATCTGGAGATTTAGGGTTTGGAGACCGAAACCAGGGAATAATATCGGCACCCTAATTAAGGTGTGAGTGAGTGTGATACGGAAAGAAAGAGGGACGAAAGAGAAAGGATGAGGAATTGATGATATTTGGGTGCGAAATAAGGTTTATATTGGTGTCATTTTTGGGCAGCGGGCTCAAGCTCGTGTTTCAGCTCTTTGGTTCGATCCAGTTCCCATGCTGGGCCTGCTGGCTCTTTTAAGGTCTTTTTTTTTTTTTTTTGTTAATAGGAAATTTAAATGCATTGAAGTTTAAGGAAGATTTTTGATAGAGGAGAGTAAAAATGGATCTGAGGAGTGTAAAAATCGTCGTTGACTCGTTAACTAGGCCCAGTTTTATATATTTTTATGAGTCGGACGTAATTACCTTTAGTGAGAACACAAACACTTCGCACACTTAACATTAAATGAATCAACCTCATCTTCTCGTTTTTTGCTCTCTTCTTCGTATCACCTGCAACACTCACTTGTATCCTAGCCCTACCCATCCAAAACGTTGTTTTTGAAGTTTCATGAGAAAAAACCGTACGAAAAAAAGCTTTGTTCATCTGCGAAGGCTTAAGAAGCTGAAACCTAGTAGTTTGAAAAACTCATCCAAAATTATTGATCATTGATTAATCGTTTGATATGATTAAAACTATCGAATTGTTACTCTTGAACTAGATTGGGCTAAGATATTGTTACCGGAGTAAGTCGAGTTAGGAATTTAATTAGCACAGATATTTGATCTCTTCGTTAGTAGTTCAAGTGTCAATCATATGATTATTCTAAACCCAATTTTTATTATTGAAAAATAGATTAAACATATATGTTCACAGTTCACTGGTTTTTTTTGTTAAATCTTAGCGGTTATTACGAAAAAGGTAAAGTTTGAGGACTCAAGTAGACATCTCCGGGGGAAAGAGAGGAACCAAGATAGTGGTTAAGTTAATTTATTTTCGAGCATGTGCGAAAATTATTTGTCGTTTGTATGGGTAACTACGTTCGACTCATAGAAATATATAAAATTGAGCCTAGTTAGCGAACCAACCATGATTTTTTCACTCCTTGGATCCGTTTTTTCTCTCCCTCTAACAATAATCTTAAGGAAATATAACATTATTTTGATCACTGAGGATCATAGTGTCGATCCAATCAGGCTACAAAGAATACCAATCTAAAGAATCTAATAGAGCTTTTGCAAATTTAGCCAAAGAGTCTGCTAACTCATTTGCATCTCTATGAGCATAACTACAAATCCAATACTCAAAATCTGCTAAAAGAAATAAGATATCTCTAATGATGTTATGCGTTGTCCATTTCACTGAAGTAGGACTCCCCTGTGCTCTCACCACATTTAAATAGTATCCTTCTAGATGGATTCTCCTCAGCCCTCTTTCCTTTGCCTATAAAATTGCTTCCAAAGCTCCTAAGGCTTCAGCTTGTTCTGCATCTGCTACTTTTGCTGGGTACATCGCATCAATGACATTCACCTGCATGAGTTCTAGATATTAGTCCAATACCAGCAGATACTGAGCTATCAATAAAAGAAGCATCAAAGTTTATTTTTTGAATATCAGCCACAGGTGGTTTCCAAGTCTGTCTGGTTTGAACATTATTGCATCCAATAGTTGTAACACTTTGCAGAGAGATGTGCCACTCATCAAGATGATTAATAATATTATCAGATATGTTATTCACATTACTATGGATATTATCAAAATTCTTAGAGCACCTAGCCTTCCAGATATACCAAGTTATGAAGCATGTATACTCAAAATTTTTGACATCAACCTGTACACCAGAGCTACCTGCATTAAGAATATTACACGGCCAATCATGCAAATCATATTGACAAAGGGTGAGATATAAGTTAGGATTAAAAATATTCCAAATAGTGCTAGCCACGGGACAGTCAATCAGAAGGTGTTGCATAGTTTCAATACCATTAGCACATAAAGCACATGCAGTAGACTTATGCTTTGTTACTCTAGCTATTTTGTCTTTAGTAGACAGACACTTATGAAGACATTTCCACATGAAATGTTGGACCTTATGAGGTAGTATAATCTTCCAAAAAGATTTCCAATTCACATTCATATTATATCTAGAAGGACAACTTGCTAGAGACTCATCAAGAATAACTCTGTAAGCAGTTTTAACAGAAAAACAACCATTATGAGAAGGAGACCATCTAAGTTTATCATTTCCTGAAAGAGGTACTCTAATTTTAGTTACAACATTAACAATATTCTCATCAAAAAGGATACTGAGGATGTCTAAGTTCCAAGTATGGGCATCACTATTAATCAGTTGACTTACATGTTCCATATTGACAGAGAAATTAGTAGAATCTGGAGGACTATTTATACTTGGTATCCAGTTGTAATTCCAGATAGGTATTTTTTTTCTCCATCTCCAACTTCCCAGACACAGTGTCTCTTAACAATGACCAGGCCCTGACAGATTCCTTTCCATACCCATGACCCTTGATCTTAAACAACACCAGTTAGAGGATTACTGTTACCAAAATATTTGCAACTCAAAATTTTAACCCACAACTCATCTTGTTGGTTAATCATCCTCCAAGCTAGATTGGTAAGAATAGCAAGATTCAGGATATCAGTTCTTCTTATGTTTAGACCTCCTAGAGCTTTAGGGAGAGTAACATCCAGACATCTTTAAGGATAGATGACTTTTCGAGTCTAATTGGCAATCAAAAGCAGGAGTATTTTTTCGGCATCTTCAGAAGAAGAAGTCATCTTCGAAGTTATAATTAAAAAAATTGCATCTTCATAAGCAGTTATCCGATGTTACAAGTACGAAAATCACAAAAATTGCTTTACTAGAACGATATATATTTGCTTTGTCATTATGTGTCATAAGTACCGAATTTCTCCTGCAATAGTGATTTCCTCATTAACTAAACTTATGGTGTCTTGTATGTTTCATTTTCCGCATTTTATTGTTTATCTTTATAATAATATTATCACAAGTAGTATGTAATCACTCGTAGTAGATATGCCCATCTTCATTGTGATCGACTATAAGAACTTGTTCTTATAGAATTCGTATCTTGCAAGACACATAACAAGTTTCATACTTGGCAAAATTCGGATCCGGTTATTTGGATACGACTCAATTGAACTTGGATATTGATCTTTGGAATCGTCCAAGTGCTCTCACGGCCATATCAGGTTCACAGACTCCTTGTCTATAACATTCTGATTGTGATAGAAAGAGATATAAACTCCTTATAAAATTTTGTTTTAGAATCATCAAGTTGGTATACTTGGAATTATATTAAGGTTTTTGTCCATACAGGTTGGCAAACAAAAAAATTGGTGGTGTACTTGGTACCCCTCGTTTTCAATTAGTCACATTAGCTTAATTGATTAACAATCTATGGTAGGTGAAACTCACCAAGCTACAAAAAAATTTTTTTGATCACAACCGCTATTTTCCACGGTACCTAACGTGACGGCACTATGTCCGCCACAACTGTGCAATTTTGACGGAAAACTGAGCTATTGTGACACTTTTTGGTTGTCCCAATAAAGCATAATATTTGTGATTGACCTTGGGTTTTCTTTGATATAGTAGTGATTATAGGGTCATCCCATGGCCTTGAAAATACACCTACTTCGCATAAATTTAGAGAATTAATTTTTTATCGGACGAGAACATTAGTTTACTCTAGCATCTCAATTTAAAATTTTATCATTTAACCTGTAAATCCTTTATATATTGAAAATTTGGGAAAGTGAAAACTACACGTGAATTTATAATGACACTTTAAACAAATTATCCACGATATCTTTGTCAAATAGGAGTTCCAGTATAACTACTTATATGGATATTTCGTGTGAGGCCGAAGCACATGTTTAAAATGCTTCTTTGCAACTTCAAACAGTAACCATCGTGTTTTTTCTAAGCATGGCTATTTTACCATCCTTCCCATTAGATGATTATTTCATGGACGTATAATGTGAAAAACCTTTTTTATTTCTAACTTTTAGATCATTCATTAACTAATTTGTGTTGCATCTTTGTTGACATATGCTATATCTGTTTTAAAAAAATATATATATGCAGCTTGTCTTACGTGTAATATACACAAAACAAAACTTATCTCATTGAAATAAACAGAATAACGGTTACTAAAAAACTCGTAGGAGCCAAGTGCTACCCATATTATAGATCAATTTCAATGGCACATTAAACAAACCAGTTGAGTTTCCAACAAGAAGAATATATACAACTTTGAGATAGAAAAATTGTGCGCAATGAGAATTTTGTTCTAACTAGTAATGCAACTTCTTGTCAATCATATGATTTCGGTGAACATGTTTGGTTATGATAAAATCTTTCTTTCTTTTTCCAAATTGAAATTAAATCTAATTAAAATAATTATACATAATATAAATTAATTAAAATAATTAGAGTATACCTATCAAGACAAAATTAGAAATACACTAGATGACCGCTGCCACGGTGGGGATGGCCGACCGAAGGAAAAAGGAAACACTGCAGCAATTGGACTGTAAAAGAAAATTTGTGCCTAAAGTGAAAGTATCACTTTTCTTGAAACAAAGAGAGTACATCGTTTTATTAGTTGCAAAGGAAAATTAGTTGATGCATAAAACCAAAATATGGTTACATAAAGTATTATGTATCCTTTGGTAGTTTGCATAATGGATATACATTTATTTTCAAAATTGTGCCTAAAATGATAAATACCTTAGAATTTTTCGTAAAAACTCTAAATTTGATATTGTTATTTGTACTCATTGCGTAGATTTTTTTAAAACCTTTCCAACGAGATAAAATTTGTAAAATTCCAAAGCACGTATTTTTAGATATGCTATATTAAAGTTTGGTTGCTAATTATACCCCTAAAGAAATAGGATACATAAGGAATTATAATAAAATTTGGCTCTTATATCTAGTTGCCTTTCTTCTTTGGTTTATTTACGAAAATGTCTAATACCTATTTGCTCTTCATCTTCGGTTTATTTACGGTAATGTCTAAAGGAAAAAAAGAAAATTTTGATTTAGAGGGGTAGTGTCGTCCTTTCATCGTTGAACCAAATCCAATCTTTTGTGTCTAATTGGAAAAAAAAAAGTCACGCTTCACATTGACACAAAGTCACCATATATAGGGTTCTCCCTCGCTTCGCTTAGTCAGCCCAAAAATAGATTAAAAACATAAGCTGGTTTGAAGCTTACAACAACTTTTCTATGGGTTCAACACACTCATTGGGGACCCACCGCTACTTCTCAAAAGTTCGTTATCCTCCTTCTAAGATATTTTGTGTACGGACTATGCAGTCTTTACTCTTAAGTGCTTTTTTCTTACGATTCATTTAACTATCAATTAGAAAAAAGTGCATCTATCTACGATTGTTCATTAACTTATTTGTATTGCATCTTTGTCGACATATGCTATCTTCATCTAAAAAAATAAATAAATGTAGCTTGTCTTATGTGTAATTATACACGAAACAAACTTATCTTATTGAAATAAAGAGAGTAACAATTATTATAAACTCTTAAGAGCCAAGTGCTTCACATTATTATAAATCAATTTGAGTGGCACATTAAATAAACCAGTTGAGTTTCCAACAAGAAGAATATATACAACTTTGAGATAGAAAAAATTGTGTGTAATGGGAGTTTTGTTTTAACCAGTAATGCAACTTCTTGTCAGTCATATGATTCCGGTGAACATGTTTGGTTATGATTAAATCATTTTTTTCTCCAAAAAGAAATTAAATCTAATTAAAATAATTATATATAATAAAATTAATTAAAATAAAGTTATACCTGTCATAAAATTGAAAATACAAAATAGATAAAAAATGTAAGCTGGTTTGAAGCTTACAACAATTTTTATACGGGTTCAAGATATTCAGTTTGGGACCCTCCGCTACTTTCCAAAACTTCATCATCCCCATTTTGGATATATTTTGTTTTGGGATTATATGATCTTGAGTGGGTTTTTTTTTTACGATTCATCTAGAACTATCAACTAGAAAAAAGTTCATTTATATACGTCAACATGTATATAGTATAGTACATAGATTTAAATTACTAATACTACAAATTTCACACATGTTCGTTTCCCATCTATCCTTAATACAAGGAATAAAAATCACAATGAATTTACACACACACACACACACAAAAAAAAACAGAATCCAAATGGTAAGATTTCAATTACATTTACTAATATATATTTTCTCTTATTTTAATTTCCATTTATAAGGAATCCTCAATTCATATGTATATGATCAATTATTACAAGTGATTCGCGTAAAAAAATTAAAAATAATTACGGTGAAAAACGAGATATCGTTGCTTCGTTCTTTCTTTCATAAACAAAACTTAGTTCAATGTGTTTTTAAATTTTGAAGATGAACAAAAACTAGGTCTTGTGTCTTTTATTATAAACGTGTTAAAACTTATCTTTATGTTCTTCTTTAGATCATCACACTATTTCCACTCCATCCAAGCATAATAAATTTATACCTAATTTAGAAACCAGTCTCGGTTGAGACCCTTGATTATACAATACATGGAATTCTTATTTGACATCTAAATTAAATAAAGATAAGACAAATGAACGACAAGTTCTTTATCAGCTAACGATATTAGTTTACTCCAACATCTCAACTTTGGGTATGATTTTCTGCTTATGAATATCTACCATAAAATTAACAACTAAAAAAAAATATATGTATTACACTTAACTCTTGAATTACCATAGTACTACATAACTTGTCAAGTGATTAAAAATTATAATAGCACCATAAATGAGTTATATAATCATGATTTCGCTGGCACATGCAAATTGCAATATAACTACTCATGTGGTTATCTCATGTGCGGCTGAGTTATAAATCATATTCATCATGTCTTTTTAAGCATAATTTTCATCTTCACTCTCATTTAAAACCACGTGGAGAAACCTACTAAATTAAGTTGACATTATGGGACTATCTCATCGACCTAGAGTAATCTAAACAGTTGAATTTGCATTTAAATGACCATCTGATTCATACAGAATGATATATTTGTTTCAACATAACTGCTCCTATTGTAATTTTGGGTGAGGCTTCACCTCTAACTTCAAGTACGCCTATGACTATACGGCTGTAAGAAGTAGTCAATGTCCCCCTGAGTAAAATTTGGCTATGAACTAGGTGAAGAAAATCTAGAAATTGACATTAGAGACTATCTCATGGACGTGAATATAATTTAGAATGTGCATTTTATTTGATGGACATTTTTGCAATATCTAATCTTGATAGAAAAATAAATAACACTCCAGATTAATGTGCATGCGATGAACGTTGAAATGAATGATCCAAAGAAACATAAATTTAAAAAACTCGATAATCTATTATTGATGTTCTTGCTAAAAAAACGAATTCTCTTTTGGGTTTTTGTCTTCCCCGTATAATTTAAGAAATTCTCGATTCATATAGGGCTGATTATCATGGATGAAAATACTGTTCGAATACATTATGACTAATTGAAAATGAGAGGGTACCAAGTATACCACCAACTTTTTTTGTTCGGCAACCTGTATGGACAAAACGCAATATAATTGCAAGTGGCTACTTAAACATCCTTGAAAATATGTATATAAAGTTTATATCCCTTTATGTTCATAATCAGAATGTCAAGACAATAAAGTCCGTGAACATGATTGTATGGAAGAGTCCCTGGTCGACGATGTCAAAAATCAAAATCCAAGATCAATCTAGTCATGTCTAAATAATTGAATCTGAATTCTTTCAAGTATGAAACTTGTTATCTATCTTTGAAGATACTAATTCTACAACAACGAGTCTCGTAATTATTCATACTTAATATAAAATTATCTATTAAGATTTATTACATACTACTTGTGATATTCCTTTTATAAAGATAAAACAATATAATGCTCAACAAGATTGGAGCAAGGCTCAGCAACCGGGTATTGTTCCAGAATCTTTTAAGAAGACATGAATGAGAGATAAAATTCCTTTTATATCATGTGGTAAGAGATAATTTAACCATAAAGTAAAATTGTTGTCAGAAGCGTAATAAACGGGTCTGAAATTTGTGCAATCCTCATAGCTCTCAAGTTAGTTTAGAGGATGCACCTGTCAATCCGCGAAGTAGTGACAAGATAAGTTTACGACTCAACATCCAAATTGGATACACCGAGTTTGTTTTTATTATGATGAGTGTGTTTCTTACCTTTTGCTTCATTTCCTTTAGCGTACCTTTTAGAAGCAGCTTTCAGCGTCACATCTTCTTTCAAGAAAGGTATAAACAAACTCTCGTGTCTCCTGGACCTGCAAGCTCACATGAATGTTCTTTATATAAGGATTTTCTAAAGGATGAAATTCTTGGACCTCTTGAAATCCGCATTAATGAGCAGGGTTATAATTTCGAGCCCATAACATAGATATAAGGGTAAACTCTTTATATCAATAGGAAATTTGATATTGGAAATGTCCTTTTTATGCCTGGACATTATGCCATGAGAGTTACATGACTTATGAAATACCCGAGAAGAGTAATCTTGAATATTTTTATCATAAGTTTGGCTGATTGCACAATCAGGACCAATTGGACATGTTGACTGATTTTTTTACCTCTTCAATTGCCAAGGTAAGATATTATTGAAGATTGGTAATCTGTTTCTTCCTATGAAAACAATCCGATGTTAGATGACCCTTTTTTCCACATATAAAACAAGACTGCAAGGTACCTAAAGAGGTGTTAAATGCATGGTATCGTTTAGAAGCCTTGTTAGGTACTGCCTTTTGATGTGTATTTCACCATCGTTTATCAGCAGAAGCATGAGTGACTTTATAAACACTAGATAATGTCTTTGAGATAATATTAGAGACTTTATCTAATATTGGACAAAGTTTACACTTTAAAACAATATTTCTATTTTTTGAGGATTCACACTGCTCATATTCTAAGAGGAGATCATATTAATTCAAACTTTTCCTCTAATAACCGGAGGTTATCCAATGCAGAGGAATAAATCTCAGATATATGTCTCTATCATTCAGTATTTTCTCTGATAGTGTTTTCAAGTATCTTAACCTTTTTTCATATACGATTAAGTTATTGAATGAGTTTGTGAATATTGCCATAAGATAACTTAACTTCTTCACAAAGATCACGTTCTCTATTAAGAGATCGATTGAGATCATCATCAGATTGAAAATACTTCTCTTGAAGGTCATTTATCACGGAGACTTGATGTTCAATAATTTTAGAATAATCATCAAAATTTCCAGCTGGTTTCCCTTTAGATTCTGAAACAGAATCTCGCGGACACTTGGAGAACATATCTTCATGAGTTGGGATATATCAAATACTTTATCTCTAGATTCGAAAGAATCAACTAAAGAGTTATCCTTTAAGGTAAATCCCAAGCATTTGACATAATCAAATTCACTGGAAACCATAACAGTATGTAGTCAAAGATTCAGATGGATTTCAAACAAAACTATTTAGATCTATAAGTTTGCCGCCTCTGATACCAATTGTAAATGAGAGGGTACCAAGTACACCACCAACTTTTTCGTTAGGCAACCTGGATGGACAAAACCTAATATAATTGTAAGTAGACCTACTTAAAGATCCTTGGCAATATGTATATAGAGTTTATATCTTTTTTCCTTTACAATCAGAAAGTCAAGACAATAAAATCCACGAACCTGATTGCATAGAAGAGTACTTGGACGATCTCAAAAAACAATATCAAAGATCAATCTAGTCGGATCCAAACATTTGAAGCGGAATTCTGCCAAGTATGAACTTGTTATCTATCTTTTAGATACAAATTCTACAAGAACGAGTCTCGTAATTGATCACAATTAATATGAGATTATCTACTACTGTGATATTTCTATTATAAAGATACAACAATATAATGCAGAAAGGAAAAAACACAAGACACCATAATTTTTGTTAAAGAGGAAAACTGCACCTGCAGACCTCATCCCATTTGAAAAATGAACTGTATTAAGCTGCTACAAACACTAGCCTACTATGAGACCTCGGACTCGAATGTAGTTGAGACTAAATTCATCCTCCAAGCAATCTAGTTGCAGTTGTGCTCCTTATGCCTCTTAAACCTCACAAGGCTCAACACAATTGATTCCCGTAGCTGACGTCCTTTATAGTCTAAGAGTTGCTCAGCTTAAGAGAAGACTTTTGATACCAATCTGTCTCTAACAGATAAACATTTTTTATTTCCGTTTAGATCGATAGATCTCAAGGCTTGAAAATCTGTTTTTAATACACAAAGCTATCAAAACTTACAAATCCGTAACACTTACACTAAGTTAGCTGAGAAGCCTGGATTACTAACCACCTCTCAAGAATAATCGTAAACCGATCAATAAAGAATAGTTGTAGATATATATCTTGAGGAATCACAAAGTCTGAGACGAAGAGAACTTTGCGATTTCTATCTATCTCGTTCCTGAAAGAGATTACTAAATCCTCGATAACTGAAAGGATCCAAGATCAGGATACACGAACTATCAAGGTAAAGATAGTCGGACCTCTCTTCACGATCCCTACGTGAAGTCTTTAAGTCGTACACCTAATTATGTTTCTCGGAGGAAATCTAGGTTAATAGAGGACGACTCTAACAAACAACTAGGACAAAGAAGTGTCAGGGATTGAATTTCCCAGTTGATTGAGTCTCTCTATTTATAGACTTTCAAGACTAGGGTTGCTTAGAATTCAAGCTAAGATAACTTGATATTCCAACAAACACTTACTCAGTTTAGATATATGAAACTCTTCTTAGGAATTCATGTGAGCATGCGAGAATTTTTTCTTGAAATTACATAGAAGAATATGCTCTATGGTCCAGAATAATGACAGTTCATGACAAGTATGCCTTAAAAACTAATAATCATTATCGTGTTCATTTAAACACTTTAGACTTAAATCATGATGCACATAGTTAGGAGGATATTTGGATACAAGTACGTTCAACAAACATACTAAAAAAACAGCATAAACCGATACTCACCATGAGGTGGCCCCAGCTAATCCCACGGAGAGAGGAGCCCACCCTCGGTGTAGGTTTATACTCTCTGTTTTTTGTGTATGTCTATAAAATATCATTGATTAGCATAAAAAGAAGTGCAGAAATCCTTCCGAAGTTAGAAGTAAAGACAACTAATGCTATATGAATAAATTTCTTTATATTTTTGGTGATTATTTTGATTTTTCCCAAACTAATTTCGGATTATTTTTTTTACTTCATTAAGTTAATAAGTAAGTGCAAAAATGGTATCCAAATACCTCTTAATCATATGATACTATTAGAGTCCATTTTGGAGCAGGGCGTATCACAAAAATCGTTGAGAATTGAACCTTAAACTGGCAAGTGGTTTCACAACAAGAGGATTATTATTTGAATTTATAAGATAAGGGTTCAATGATTATCTTACAAAAAATTCTTGTTATGTAGAGTAGATTATTAAGCTGAGAAAAATGGTACTATTTTTTCTCTCGAGAGCAAAAATTAAATCTTTGGATTTTGATCCCCGGGACTAAGGAAGATAGTAAAAATAAATCGGGTTTTCTGTCATCTATGATAATGCATATACATAAGCTTTCCGTATCCAATCTTTAAATACTTTAATTTTATTATTCTTCGTTTATGTTGTTGCCGTAACCCGTGTGTAAAGGTTTTTTCTTCTTGTAGATATATATTTTGTATGCACTCACACATTTTATGTTGAAAATCAAAAGATCAAACTAAAATTGGAGTCAATTTTTGGCTTTTTACTTCAGTGGACCAAAGGATCTATTATCAGCCAACAACATTAGTTTACTCCAATATTTCAACATTTATTTCAATTTTTCCGCAAAACTAGAATAACTTTTTTTTATGGCTAGAACGATGAAGTCTATACATGGGGTCTTGAATTACCACAAACTTTGATATACTTGTAATAACACCATAAATGAACTATTTATGATTATTTCATTGCCACTTCGCATGAGAAGTTTCTTCTTGGGGGAGGAGGCTAAATGGAGTAATCATGAAGGTAATGGCTAATTTTCTATGGTGATGGACAAGCAAAATATATTTCTATTTCGTGATGACTAATGAACCAAAAGCACCAAAACAGAAAATCACATTCACAAAAGTAAGTACCCAAATTCTTAATAACCCACGCAAAAGAACTTATCAATTACTTCTAGGAATAAATGGCACGTACTTGGTAAGTCAGCATTTAACTAATAAATAAAGAAACCTATTATAGGGGATCCAAGCTTTTAGTTTTGAGGGCTCACAAAGTGACAAAACGGGGTCATTGAATAGCAATCTCTAAAACCCCTTATCCTACTAGTTTTATTAATGGCTAAACTACCCTCAATTAATTAGTGTTATGACGAAGATGAAATCATAATTTCATCATGATGAAGATGATGATCATATACACAAAGAACTAAATCTATTATCTTCTCCTTCTTTTTTCATTCATAAATCATGATGAAGATGATGATCATAATTTCATCATGATGAAGATGATGATCATAAAAAAAAAACTGTTATTCTTCTTCCTATCTTCTTCTTCTCCATCGCGATGAAGATAACGATCATAAAAAGAAAAAATTAAGAAAACCCATCACTTGTTTTTGCTTTTGAAAACTCTCAAATTCAAACCGTATGCCAATCTACGGTTGGGATTATTTATCGACCCAACCGTAGGTAGAAATTACGGTATGGAAGTATGAATGTCTCAAACCGTACAGTTTTTGAACCTAGAGTCTACGGATTGGAAGTTAAGAACTCCAAACCGTAGATAACTCACGGTTGAGAAACAACACCGTATGCGAAATCAGTTAAACCTATGGTTTGGAAGTATGAATTTTCCAAACCGTATGTAAATTCAGTTAAATTTACGGTTTGGAATTATGGGTTTTTCAAACCGTTAACAATGCCTACAGTTTGGAATTATAAACCTACAGTGAGGAATTCATATTTCAATTTTTTTCACTTAAGAATTAATCAACTATTTGAAATACAAACCGTATACAAAGTCAGTCAAACATACGGTTTGGAAGTATGAATTTTCCAAACCGTATGCAAATTCAGTTAAATCTACGGTTTGGAATTATGAGTTTTTCAAACCGTAAACAATGCCTACTGTTTGGAAAATGAGAACTCCAAACCGTAGACAGTTCTGAAACTGTTTTTTCAAAAACCTAATTCAATCGAATCTACCTATTCATGTGATAATACCAATGAAATAAGATGGGTTTTTTGATTTTTACCTTATTGAAGTTATTGCGGGTGGATTAAGTGGTGTCGATGATGAATTATTTTGAGAATCAACTATTAATCGAAGAAATAGGCGATGAAGGTGATGGGGAAGAAGAAGATGGAAGAGTTAAAGGAGAGAATGAAAACACGTTTTTTCTTAATGAATTAGTTTTAGGTTTAAATATTTAATGAGTTAAGGGTATTTTAGTATTTCTCTTATGAATTAGGTCCCCCTTATCTTCATTGAGGATATTTGAATCCAAAGGAGCCCTCAAAACTATTTTATTAGAGCCCCTATAATAGGTTTCTAAATAAATAAATTGTGGACTGGAGGGTCGTAGGTCCGCCCTTGTGTCATATGATCACCGACTTTTATTTTTTATTTTTGAGGTAAAGATAAAGGTTACAGATGGCATTTTAAATTACCGCACAGTGCATATAGCGAACGCGCACAAATAAATTTATATATAGCATTGCAATATATAGCACTGCAAATGATGAATTTATCAATGATCACTTTGCTACATGAAGAAAGCACGAGAAAGCATTTTGGGGCCAGATGGCAATGATTATGAGAAATGAATGATTTTCTTGTGTATCTTTTCGATGATGGATCAAACCTGTAGTGATTTTTTTTTAATCTTATTTTGATCGGTAAATTAAACGTTTATTGAAAGGCGACAATGTAGTACATAATATATGAACTCAAATGAAAACCGACCAAAAAAAGAAAACGAAGACTGAAACACAACACCCAAAGCCAAAGAAGACAACCAATGTCGCAGCAGTGAATCCAACAAACCACAAACAAAGAAGGAAGAGAAATACCAGTAAAATTCCCTATACACTTCCAAACCGACTCAAAAAACTCAAGGTGGTTGGAATAATACTTCTTTCCAACTAATGACAAACTGATCCAAGGAAATACCCTTAAAAACTCCCCCTGTTATGCAACCAATAAGCCACCGTGAACTTCACTGAGCAAATAATGCCATCAAAATCCTTGCTAGTTTCTTGAAAGGCTCTATCGTTCCTCTCTTTCCAAAGGCACCAAAAGATTGCAGCCGGAAGTACACGAAAAACCAAACCTTTTCTTGACATTTTACACCTACTAGGCCAAGAGCAAACAAGTGATAAAGAAGTCAGGAGGTGTGACCCAATTCACCGACCATTCCTTAAGAAAAAAACCCCACACCTCCCAAGTGATGTAATTTTGAAAGTTGTTGTAAAGTGGTAAGAAAGATGTCGTTCACTCAGACTTGTAAAGGATGATTTTTAGATTCAAATAAAACTAGAAAACTCAAAGAAAGTTGATACCAAGGTTGTTGAGACACTGAGACTCAAGATTCCACTAATCTCCAATTTTTATGTGATTTAATCTAATCAATAATTATGCAACTCAATACATTTAATTTGATTCTAAAATATTGCCTAGACAAGTAGATTCTCAAAACAATAACTGTAAATCGAAAGCATGGACCATCAAAAGAATTAACCTAAGCATGACCCATCAATTGAGAACACAACTACTTAATCAAAATCATATATTCAATTTAAGTTCAGGGCAAATAATCATAAAAGAATTGCAAAAATTAATTTAAATAGAAATTACCACATAATAATTGGAAAAATGGCTTCCTCCGTCGCCTCAGCAATGGGGTTTAGCTCCTCATATTATTCACGTGCTCAAAATAGGTGTTCATAGCTCAAAAGTGTGAAAAACAAGAGAAAACTAATAAAGCAGCGAGTTTGTAACAGATATAATTGTTACAGAACTCACTGTTACAGAGGAACCCTAACAGAAGTGTTGCGAACTCAAAATAATTGTTGGAAAAATTGTTACAAAGGTTTTGAGTTTGAAAGTATAGGCAACGGAATTACTGACTTCTTTTGGTTCAGCGACTGACTTTGATCGTCCTATGTTCTTCAGCTTCGTCTTCCTCTCCTGCAACTAGGGCTATTCCCTGGATTATCCTCTCTACACCAGAACTGCTCTAAACTTCCCCCAAAGTCTCGATTACCTCCCCTAGGACTCGTACCATCCTTTTTACAGCTAACAGGTGCAAAACTATCTCGAGAAAATCTTTTATTTTCTTCCCTGCTAAGCTCCGAGAATTTCTTCCCAAGTCTTCTTTACACGTCTCTGATTAGCCATATACTTCCAAAATCTTTCCTGATGTGGTAGCAATAAATCTGCAGTGAATATCCTTTCCTAAAAACCCATGTAACTGCCATATTTAACACAAAATACCCGAGGTAATATTAGCTTCTCTGTATTATCGAAATCTTCTGCGAAAACAAGACTCTTACCAACCCCGTTCGATCCTAACAGGCTTAAATCAACCCAGGTCCATGAGAAAATCCGATGAAATCACGGCCAAATCCAATCCAGAAAATCTCAACAACCCGTGAAACTCCACACCTCTGTTTTCCTTCTCCCGGCTTATCTAGCCCAACTGGATCAAATCCATCAAGTACATCAAGCCTTTTTAGCAAAAACAGACCCATTGCAATTGATTCCAGCGATTGAATCTGTAGCGCCCCCAAAGCTAGCAGCTGACTAATCCAAGAGATTAACTAAATAAAGAGACACTAAGAATCTAAATGAACTAATTAAAAATTCTTAGTGCCTCTTTATTTAGTTAATCTCTTGGATTAGTCAGCTGCTAGCTTTGGGGGCGCTACAGAATCTTCCCACAAGTGACCCAAAAATCGAACCCTAATATCTGCCGTGAAAATCAAAATTTCCCGCCAAAACCAGGAATTCAAACAAGGAAGATGGTTGCCCCTTATCTTGCTGATGGGTGCCGATAGTAATTTGGGTATCCCTTACTAATTTGGGTACCCCTTATCCACTGCTGGGGTCCATTTAGCAGTTGTCCTCCGGGTGCCTTTAACGCATTTCTGAGGTGCTTTTAGTAATTCCTCCTGGGGGTCCAAATACCACTTTTCGAGCCAATTTTGCCGCAAAAGCTTATTTCTCCAAAAACACCTACAAAAACATAAAATAATCAAATAAGTACAAAAATGGGTACTAAAAATATAGAAAATCGAGAACAAAATAGACACATAAATACGTCTATCACCAAGCCACTTTCCACTTTACAATGTATTAATTTTCTGGAAAGGCTTCATGATCACACCGTTTCGATATGGCTTAAAAAGTATGATCATATATCTTTGCGTGTTAATAACTATTTTTATTGCGTCTCCATAACAAAGCGGTGGACTTAATATTTCTTTCTTGTCTCATTTCCAAAAGACGGACAGAAGACCGAATCACCATAGTAGCAGAAGAAGCATCATCATCAAAGTCCCAGTTAGCAAGTTGCAACAACTAATGGTGATGGTGTTATTTCTTGCAAGCCCTTTGCCTCCCTTACAGTAATAAAATTTAAAAATTGACAACCCTAAGTTCAAGAGGAAGTCCAAAAAGTTAGAATCGGAATTGACTCTGTCCGTGAACTGTGAAAGTGTTCGTCATATGAATCTGACTCATCATTTGGGCGAAGATGATACGTATGGACCTGATTCACGGGCCTATCATGTGTTTTTTGTTTTAAATTATGTAAGACCAAAATATAGGAGTATATTTTCCACTATTGATTTGAAAATCTGGACATTGATCCATGATATGGTCAATCACATGGTTCCGATGAACATCTTTATTTTCCTTTTTGTTTTTTTGATGAACAATCCGATCACATTTTATGCAATATAAAAAAGTGATTACATAATTATATTTATAAAAAAAAACATTAAAATATAATAAAATCAAAATACAAATACAAATAATTATTGAAAAGTAGATGGATATATATTAGAGTGATTCTTAATTTAATATCTAATTAGATGATTAAATAATTTAAGAGCATAAAAAAATAACAATAAAATAAAATAAATAAAGATACCAATTATAAGTAACTTGTATATCGCGAAGCAAAAAGTCAATGTATCGCAAATGTATCCAGTTTCTATATAAGAATTATATAAGAAAAAAAATGATGGTATAATCCAGAATCCATTTTGATCATTTTAAATGCTTGTCATCTTTAAACTTATACATATAAACGACAAACTCTCTATATAAATCCCTTTTGTTGAAGGTGAACTCAGAAATAATTATAACAAATCACTATTTTTCCGAAGAAATTAAATTTAATTGAAATAATTAAAGTATATTTGTCGGAAAAAAACATACTCAGAAATATAAAATAAATTAATATTTATTGAGTCATGAGTGATGAGACGATTTAGATTAATCTGCCGTATCTTAGGCACTTTTAAGATTACCGGTTACCGCTAATGAAGGATTGGTAGTTTGGGGTTAATGCTTTGAATTCACGAAGATTGGAACGCCAAACATAAATGATTAAGTTCCATTAACTGACCTTGGATAGTCTAATAACACCCATTGATTTTTTATTTTCTCCTTTCTTCGTAGTGTCGGCAGGTCACATCAGTTTACTCCTACATATCAATATTGGGTTTTATTTCCAGTTAATCGAGTTTCTTATTAATTATGTGGAAATCTTCAACTCCTCTCACGACATGTCAAATACTTGTTACTGAATTTATATCAACAACTTAAACCAGCTATTGATGATTTCCTTCTTACATGAAACACCCATGATGAGAAATTAAATTTGTGTTTGGTGGCCACATGAAATTGGTGGCGCGAAATGGCTTATTCATGTGTACCGTTGGATAGGTCATTTAAGCTTTTCCCATAATCTTTTCAAGAAAGTCTAAAACCATCGACTCGTGGACTAGACATTAGAAGTTGGAAAAGCGCTTTTTGTAGAAGCGTAAGAATGTTGTCTGGTACCTGCTAGCTTAAAATAAGAGTCCTCGCCTTCTGCTCGGTGTACGGTTAGTAGAAATTCTTGAACATGATGATGTATTAAGGCAGCACATTCGAAGTATAGTTTGGTTTTATTGACCATTGTTGAGAAAAAAAAAATCAAATCCAAGAAACATACATTAAAGATAATCAGTGTTTCGTGTATATATGTTCATTTCTTATATATACAAGGTCTTTTCATGCACGGGCTAGTTCATCGATTTATGCCTTCGAGGAATTTCGAGTTTTCTTAAAAGAAAAATGACCACTTCCTTTGCTTAACTCAAAGGACGCCTTCGAAACAAAAGCAAGCAGATTAGTTCAAAGTTTACAGCATCCAAACATTTTGCATGCAAGACAGAATTTAACATTGTCTATTGTCAGATCGTTAATTAAATTAAATGAATCATACAAATAAAGTAAATGTATCCAAAATCATCCAAAAAAGGTACAATTAATGGATAATCCATAAGTAGCTCTCAGATGAGTGTCATTTAAACGTTTAGGCGATTCTTATTCTGTCCATTCGTTACTTCCCTAACCTTTTCATCCTATTATAAGTCTCCAGTAAAGAAATTAAATATTAATGAAATCCAACCATCAATTCAAACGAAAAAGGCAGATTTAAAGACCTAAACAGTTAAACCCATAAGCTAATGATTATGTTTCATGAGAGGTGTTCCTAAGTAAAATATCTACAGTAAATTACATATTACAACACAAAGAGTTTTCATTTCCTCGACCATAGTTGGCTTCATTGTATAGTTACAACCTTAGATTCTAGTCGTTTACGGATAAACCCATCTGACCCTACAGGACAATTATCTCAAATGCAAGTCAAATCATTAAATGACTAAGGAATATTATATTTTTACGCAGCTCATCAAATATAAAATTGGATCTTTGTCATGTAAAGTAAATGTTCTAGTCAAATATAGGTAACGACATTATAACAACGGTACTGAAATATATTTTTCAAAATATTTAGGTATTATATGTGTTGTTATAAAAATAAGCCAGCATAACAATGATAAAATGTCAAAAACTAGCTAGAATAAAGACTCCTTTGTGAAATATACATAAGATGTGATGTATTGTGCCTTGTTATATGGTGTACTTGTGCATGCTATGACGTGCTTTCTTAACGTGTTGTGCTGGCCTGGGCCACGTGCTTATCCGTGCTGCGTGTTGTGCTACTGTGCCAATTAGGCTAACCCAGCACAGCCCACGAAACTAACGTGCTGGGCCGTGCTGTGCTAAATCACGTGCTGGGCTGGGCTCAGATTTTAGCGTGTTGTGTTGGGCTGTGCTCGTGCTGGCACAGCCCAATTTACACCTCTAGATAGAATGTAAGCCTTTGTAACACAAAAATGGGGACCTTTTGGTCTTTTTATATCTTTTTTATACAATTTAAACCTTACTCTTCAAAAAAGAAAAAAAAGAAAAATTCAATTCCATTTACTAATATATCTCTTTTCTTATGGCCATTTTCGACTTACAAAGAATGCTTCATCCATGTAGGATGGATTATTACGGTTGAAAACAGGGTATTGTTGCTTTCCCAGATTACACTGTTTCCTCTTCATCCAAGCATAATGAAGTTATCCTTATATTAGAAACCATTTTATGCCAAGTCTCTTTACCACATAAACATCAATGGAATTTGACTTCTAAATTAAATGAAGAGGAGAAAAGTGTATGTTTAGTTTTTCACTGACCGATGATACTAGTTTACTCCAACAACTTAACTTTAGGTTTTTTCTTGAAGCATAACAACTTTAGGTGTGGTCTTCTGCTTCCGATTAATCAACATAAAAACTAGAAAAATGAGCATTAAACGCTTAATTTTGAATCACTACAGTACTATATAGCTTGTCAACTGATTAATTTATAAGAGCACCATAAATGAGCTACCAATGATTTCGTTGACACATGCAAATTAAACGAGCCAGTTGATTTTCCAACAAGAAAAGCAATACTCGATATAGAAGAAATAATACATGAAGGAACTTTCATTTTAACTAGTAATGCGACTTTTTGTCAATCAGATGGCTCTCGTGAACATTTTTTTTTAATGAATAATCCTATCATATTTCATTAATTTTAAAAAGTGATTACATGATTGTTTGTAAGAAAAAGAACATGCATCCAACTAAATAAAAGAAATTCAAACCCCAGGTACTAATTAGAGCGAACCTCAAGAAAATTGATTATTCCACGGAAAGGTTCGCTCACAGTCCAACTCTTCAAAAAGCTAACAACCATCTGCGAATTGGACTCAGCTGAAACCGTCCACTGAGTTGATCCAATTCATACCAACCCTTCCCTCAATAGTCGAGTTAGGTTAAGTACTCTGGTTAGGTTAGATTCGAACGGGTTTGGTCGGTGATAGGAAATGGTGGTTTTAACTCTCTTATAGAAATCCAGTTTCTTCTCCAACTCTGTCGAGTTCTCTCCAAGATGTTCTGGGTGCTAATCAATGGATGGAAGATGGTTTTAACTTAATCCAATTGTCCAATTGATGGTGCATTACTACCGTTATTGTTCAAAATTTGAGTTAGGTTGGTATGCAACGAAGGTTCCAACAGATTTAATTACGATGGTGTTTATTAAACATTTGCACTGTAACAGTTAGGTATATCACTGCAATTAAAAAACATAGGGTATATCACTAATTAGAAAACTGCAATCAGTTCATGGTATATCACTTATCTCGAGACAGGTTTGATTTATTTTGTTTCTGTTTCTCCATTGGGAATTAGGTCAAATGGGTTTAGGGTTTTTCCATTGATACGTAGGGTTCTTCCAGTTGAATGTGCAATCAAAATTATAGGGTTTCAGTGTAATGTGGAATCAGTTGTTTTTAATTATGGTTTGATAAACATAATTGTTCAGGTGATTCAGATATTTTGAAGAACATCTGATTGATACAAAATCAATTAATACCACATTGATCTAATTTGTATCATTGTCATATACCAAGTCTATTTTTTCGACTAAATTTGTCCACTTGTTGCAGCCAAGATCAATTCATCGATACTAATGCTGTTACTTTTAATTTTATTTCTGGAAAATTATAGTGCTATTGTTACAGAGGTTCATACTCAAATGTTTTTTTTAATGGATGTCAATGCATATTTTGATATTTAACTTTAGACTATGAAGAGTAATTGTGTCAAGCAAAGTATGATAATATGATGCAGTTTGTTATGTTCTTTTCGTTGCTACTTCAGGTATAGAGATCCTTCTGTTCAAGGGGATTATTAATTTAGACATGGGTACTGCAAGTACAATCCCATGAAAATGGTAAAGACTAGGGCAGTATGAGGTAAAGCAAACCTTCACACACACTCACTACATTGTTTCTGATTTATTTGAGTTGCCAGTGACATGAACTTTCGCTCTCATATCTCTGGATTCAGGTTTTTACTTTTGATTTTGAAAGTGCTTGTAATACTAGAAATCCTTGTACTATGTGATCTATTATACGTTGTAGCCTTGTGCAAGACGTCAATGATTCCTGCTGAAGTAGAGTTGCTACTATGTTATCTCTGTCTTTGCCTTAAGATACAAATTTGTTAAGTGCAATTTTCAAAGTAAAGACTAGATTCTCATATTTCAGGCTTGCTCACCAGATTGGGGTCCTAATCTGCCTTCATCATTAGTTGTTTTTCCTAAAATTTTGGTAACCCAGAACTAACTTAGATTGCTTATGATATATTGGATTTGAAATGGATTCAGGGACAACATGTCAACAACCGACTAATGTGAAATCAGATATTGCTCATCTCTTTCCCTTTCTACTACCGAGTCAATAATATGCTACTACACATCTGTAAGACGTCGTATGAATTAAAATTGCAGGTAATCAATTTTTTTACCCACACTATTTATGCAGGTACACTGTTACTTTACCATCATTATTTATGCGGGTATACTGCAACATTATTTATGTAGTCATTCGCTAGAAAGCCAGGACATATTAAGAACAACCACTCTCTAAAATAAATATAAAAAAATACAGTTTGAGAAGAGAATGGTTCTTTTACTAAAGTTAATGAACAAGCATGCATATGACTAAAAATTAGAGATTTTGTAGGTGTCTTTAGGAGGTGCAGAGCAAATTTATTGGAGATTCAGGGAAGGCATTAAATGCAGAATGCATAGCTATAAGTGATGCAGTAAATTGGTGCTGGGAGCTAGAGCTAAAGGATGTATTGATGGAGACAGACTTGAATGGAATAATTGAATTTTATGCTGGAAATGTCAACACCATCTCACAGCCGAACTCAGATGTCCTTGTAGATACTGCAGAGAAACTTAATGAAATTTTATGTTCTTAAATAGAAACTGTAATAAACCAAATGATTGCCCAGCTAAGTTAAGTAGGAAATTTCATGTGTCTTTAGATTGGTCAGATAGACCTCCGGATGACATTTCTAATTTTTTAGTCTGCTCTTAAAAATTCTTTGCATCAAAAAATAATAAAGTCAGTATGTTTGTGTATGATGGTATTTGCATTGGTCTGCATGGACTGTAAGTCTGAAAGCATCCAGGGAATAGAG
>JAJJMB010010393.1:338049-351811 GCA_023531105.1 Papaver atlanticum
ATGGATCCCTTCATCCTATCTTCGTAAATCATTTTCAAAGCGATCTTTTCAAACTACGAAAGAACAGTGGATGAAAGGCTTAGTTGAATTGCTTTTTCATTATAAACAAACTAGAGTAATCAACAAAAAAGAAAAGAAAAGGAAAAATAAGACATTGGCCCCAACGATAAAAAAAGCCAAAACTGGCTCTGTTTATGTTATTGGCTGGTAATATCACACAACAAACCGAATTGGTAAGAATAACTAGGTACTCAAATTGAGCTTGCAGGAGTGTTAACAATAACCATACAACAAGGAGAAAGATGTACTACCCTTCTTATAAAGAACATAATATATATCTACTGATCTAAAAAAAAAACTAAAACCCCATAATGTAACCACAACAAACTCCATACATTCGAAGGAGCAATTCCCACCAAAGCCCATAATTCCTCAAAGCTAGCTACATCAGAAAAGAGAAATCCCCGCCATAACGAACCAAAAATAAAATGAAAAGGTATTAATCAGTAGCAAAAGAATCATGTGGGAGAATCCCCTCCACCATTCATATGCAACAGTTTGTTGGGTGCATTGGTGGTTTAAACTTACATTATTTCCAAGTAAGAGAATCGACAGAGCTTGGTGATAAGATTCAAGTAGGATTCATACTCAACAATTGCCTACCCAAACAAGAACATAAAATAAGAATAATCAATTGTGATGTAAATTCATGTGGTTATTGATATTAGCTGCTAGATATACTAAGGGGAAGCAATCAAATTGGAAAACAAGTAATGAAAGTATACAGACGGTCGTATAAAATAAACTGGGTACCACATTTATGAAGATCTCACTAAATAAATTGGGTATGTTGTTCTATTGCAGTATAAATTTAAATGGGCATGTTTATGTTCTGGTGGTAGCAGGAAGGTCAAGCAAATTCTAAAATAAGAACAAAGATCTAAAGTTCTTTAAAAAAACCTAAATACTAATATAAAAATCTGAGTAAATGAATTATAAAAATATGATTATAGTGAGTACCTTATTTTGCAAATGCTTCTGATTCCCTTTCTTATACAAACCTAGATAATCGATTTAAAGGTGGTTTATCATAAACCCCTAAGATTATAAGAATCAAAACTGATGATATAATTAAGAAAGAAACATAGATATTCATTGATCAATAAGTCCAAGACATGATGATGATACTCAAAGAAACGGATAGAAACCCATCTAAATATATATGATAGTTTTAGCAAGGTACCTTATTTATTTTATAGAACCCTACGAAATACGGTATGCAGAACTACAGACCTGTACCATCTGGATTTGATGAATTCATATCCACCGGTCTCTGACTCTGCAAACTTGCATATGAAGATGGCGAAACGGAAAATGAAGACAGAATTTGGAGAAGAGATACAGTATATATAACCTAGCCTAACTCATCTCAACACCCGACCCGTATTACCTAACCTAACCAGGGGTAATGAACTAACCCGACCAGGGAGGGTAGGTTAGACAAAAACGGGTTTAGTTAACTCACCTGGTCGAGCTGAGTCCAACTCGCACACGGTTGCACCTTTTTGCTGATTTCGACCCTGACTGCACCTTTCCATGGAGTACTCAATTTGTGTGACGTTTGCTCCACTAATTACATGTAATCTGCAAAGTGAAAGAGAAGTAAAAATTCAAACCCAATTTTCGTACGAGAAGTATAAAGAAATAATGGTATATCCAACTATTGTGAATGTTTATCTTCTTTAAGAGCATCTCCAACAGTGGGTGCTACAAATCCTATGTGAGTTTTTATTTAGATCCTTATTTGTGGGGTTATATATATGTATCAAAAACAGTAATGTTTTTCTCACGAACCATCTCCAATGGTGCGGGGTCTTATTTTAAGGATTTGTTTTTTTGGATAAAGATGAAAGTGATTCCTTTTTTCCTATTGGTTTAGAAAAAATTATTTAAAAATAATAATTAAAAAAATAGTTAATTATTAATAATATTTTATCCTATCATATTGGCCTTCTGTACCCTAGGTGAACTAGGAGATGATATGAAGGCGTTCCTGAAAAGATTGAAGAATTGGCTCACATGTCATGACTACAATGTTAATATTGGCAATTTTTTGTTTCATAGGATAAGACTTGTCATTCAGAAGGGTGTAGGAGCCCAACTTGTTGCTAGGCTCCCTACTACCTCCTTGTAATATTAATATTTTATCTATTTATTCATAATAAAATTTAATAAAAAAAAAAGTTAAAAAAATGACATGGAGTCATTCCCAAGGTTTAAATAAGAATTTCTCTTAGACCTGATTTAATTTAAATGAGGGTCTAAAAATCCTATGTGTCTTAAAAAAATAAAACTCTCACCCTTTGTTGGAGATGCACTAAGAAATGCTCGACAAAAAAGGAGTGTTTAACCATTAAACTTTCTCACATGAATGGAAAATCTGTATATTTAAATCCTTTTTGGACGAATATGAACTCAAGTCCGGTGAATATATATGGTTATAATAAAACAAGGTCTTTTATACACGTGAAAGTAGCTGATGTTCATAAATTAGCATCGAAATCTTTTGGAGTGCCAAGTTCTTAATCCTTGCCGTATAATGACAATCGTAATCTTCTTCTAACAGTAAAATGAAAAAAAAAAATTTTTTATTAGCAATCCATCGTTGATTATTCAAATTCTCAAAACCTTCGAACATTAATCAAGTCCCTTCCCTAATTCATGGTAGGATTCTAACATTACAGAAGTCATTGTTAGAGCTTCTCCAATGGCTTGTGTGTGAGGAAAAAAGTCTTTATCCACGTAGGATACACAACCATTTTTTATAAAAAGTTTCTCCAACCCTAACCTCCTAAATTAATGGTAGATGATGTGGCATGACTTTGGCTAGACATCCTCTTGGCGAACCTCTTGTTTTGGAGGTTCACATAGAAGATGTCTACCCATTCTAGTCTGATTTTTTTAAAATTTTAATTTATGTAAAAACGACATTTAGTTGCAAATCAATATTTTGCATTAATATTTTAACTGAGACCTATTTTTATATATAGAGCCATTGAATCAATCGTATAAGATCAATACTTTTTGTTATTCCTATTATCCAACATGAAACTTTTATTGATTAATATATACTATCATGTTAACGTTTCTGTTGTGATCATCATCGATGGTCAAATCAAATTTGTTTTTAGGGTTTAGCAAAAGGTATTAGAAAAACAAATCAAGTCGGGTTATTAGTTTGATTAATTTTTTATACAATAGAAATTGTTGAAATCATCACATAAATGATTTGATATGATTACTCATGATGCAGCTTCGGGCAAATTTGTTTTACTTATCGTCTTGTACCGGTGTTATACAATGTTATTGGTGTTTGAATCATGGGATTCTCTGTGACACTCATGAAACAAGAAAAAAGAACGAATGATAAAAAGAAAGGGATGTGATTAATTAATATTTTAGGTAATTTGAAATACAACTCGCCAGAAAAGGAAACACAATATAGGTGGGTTGGAGAAGAAAATTTTATATTCCCTAATTTTAGGAAAATTGGTTGCCATGATGTCTTCCCACAATACCACATGTGAAACTGACCACACGACCATTGGAGAATCCCTTAGCTTTGCAATTCCAAGATGGAGAGATACTCCAAATATTTAGGGAAGACCAAAAAGGACTAACGGCAAGGATTGCAAAATCGGACTAACTACGACTCAGATCCCTATATTTAGTTATTAGCAAAAGTAGGACATCAACTAATACTATATGAATAAATGTCTTTTGGTAATTGTCGTGAGGTTTTTCAAACTAATTTCTGTTTTCGTTGACTTAATTAAGTTAATAAGTGAGTGCGAAAATGGTATGCAAACACCTCTTTATCATATGACACTATTAGAGTCCATTTTGGAGCAGGGCACATCACACAAATCGTTTAGAATGGAACCTTGAACGGGCAAGTGGTTTCAAACAAGTGGATTATTACTTGAATTTATAGAATAAGGGTCCAATGATTATCTTACAAGAAATTCTTGTTATATAGAATAGATTATTAAGCTGAGAAACACATTACTATTTTTCCTCCCAAGAACAAAAATTAAATCTTTGGATTTTGATCCCCTAGATTAAAGAAGATAATAAAAAAATAATAATCAGGTTTTATGTCATCTATGATCGTATATGTTAACTTTACGGATGTTTTTTTTTTAAATTTATTTATTTATAAACATACATAGAGAATCAAGGTTTTATGGATGATTAATCGTTTGGGTACCTAAGATTTTTCGTTTCCAGAATACTGCATTACATTTAAAGACAAAACTTCACCAGATATTTCATTTGATTCCCTACTTGGCTTTGAAAATGGTTCCATATTCATCCACTATTGGCGCCATTCTTTTTTCAAAGATATAGCTTTGGTGATGAAGTGTTCAAAATCTTGATGGTTTTAAATTAAATAAATTATATATGAAATTGGGGTTAGGATTTATGAGTGTTCTTCATAGTTAATTGGAAGAAGAAGTAAAAATGAAGGTTAGTCTTTTGTATTTGAACCGACTAAGGATTTTGTGCGAGGATAATTCTGTCCGAGTTATACGTAAATATTGAATAGGTCTGAGGTGAGTCAAGTACGATTTTCCCACTCCCTTGATCCAAAATCCCCTCCCTATAACAAAAGTGTTTATATTCACTCGTGATTAATCCGAGTAGGATTGTTTCTTCCTTTGCCTAGCTATCTTGGCTTTTAGGTAGTAGGCTTTTTTATCATAGAAGAGGTTTAAGCTCTAATATAACCTATGGAACTTGAGTCTTTAAAAAAAAGGTTGCATTACTATTTTTTCTTTTCTTTTCACAATTCCATTATGCGTTACTTTTTTTTACGTTCCATTTCGTATTGTTTCGGATAACATTCTTCTTGTTTAAGGTGGCATCCATAATCTTCATAACACGTCGTACTTAGCTCTAGGGACGGAGACAGGACTTATATGCTATGGATTCAACAAAAAAAAGTTGTTCCGATTTTTTTAATCCACATTTAAGCTTCAAATTCAAGTGATTTGCGATCAACATCATCAGCAAACAAGGTCATTTTTTTTCTTTAGTTTTAGTCCATAGAAAGAAATTGTCGCGTAAACCTCATAAATTTCAAGTTTGCCAATATACAGTTGCACCCACAAGACACTGTAATTCAAACTATCCCAACCTTATTATCACCGAGATTCAAAATCTAGTCTAGTGGGTGCAAGTGCTCCCTAAAAGGACTCTAATAGTGTCCTATACGTGCAATATACTGGTTAATAATGAAACCATCAAAGTAAAGTTGAAGAACAATGTCGCATATGTGCCATATACTAGTTAACAATGAAAGGAAAAATAGCTAGAATGCTCCAATTTGGGAGGTGTGGTTGTAGAAATGCCCCGGATTTTCAAAAAAAGTTAAAAAGCCCCAATCCGTTAACTATTCCATCCAAGACAGTTAAGTGGTTAATTTAGCACACATATGATTTCACCATGTAAGAAAAAGACAATAATAACCCTTCGGGGTTTTAGGATTCAGGGTTCAGGGTTCAGACTTCAGGGGTGGTGGCGGCGGTGGTGGTTGTGGCGGCGGCGATGATGATGATGACGGTGACGACGATAGTGGTGGTGTTGGCGGGGGTGGTGGTTGTGGTGGCGATGGTGGTTGTGACAACGGCGACGGGGGTGGTGGTGAGAATATGACACGTGTCGCAATATTAAGGGTTGTCATTTTATAAGAAGAAAAGGTCAATTTAATAAAAATTAAGGCTAAAAATGTCTTTTCTTCACGTGTGAGAATTCACATGTGTACCAATTTCATTACTTAACTACTTTGGACGGAAAAATTGACAGAACGGGGTATTTCAACTTTTTCCAAAAACTCGGGACATTTCCACAACCATGTCTCCCAAATTGGGACATTTCAGCTCTTGGCCCATAATGAAACGATCGATGTAAAGTTGAATCAAAAAGAGTATTCATGAAGGACTAGGTCTTAGGACGGTGTTTTGTAGGAACGAAAGATCTATTATCTATACTATGTATGAAGCAAATGGTCAAATTAAATGCAGATTCAGCTATTTAGTTTATTCCACGCCCATGGGATAGTCCTCTAATGTCAATTTTAGGTTTTTTCTCGTGGTTTTAAAAGACTGTGAATGATGGTGAAAATTATGCCGAAAGAAACATGATGAATATTATTTTAAGTCGTGTAGAAACATGCAGAACATATGCTTCAGCCTCACGCGAGAGAACCACAGGAGTAGTAAATTGTAATTTACATGTGTCAACGAAATCATGGATAGCTCATTTATGGTGCTGCTACTATAAGTTAATCACTTGACAAGTTGAGTAGTACTTCAAGATTTAATGTGTAATGCTCATTTTTTCTAGTACGTCTCTTAGATATCCGTAAGTAAAAGATCATACCTAAAATGGGCTGTTGGAGTAAACTAATATCATTGGCTGATAAATAGCACGACCTTCAGTTTTCTTGTGTTTATTTGATTTAAGGGTTTAATACCCATGAACTCTGCATAATTGGGTTTCTAATTATGTATAAGTTCATTATTATTTGATTAAGTGGAATCGCTGGGACGATATGAAATATAAGTTACACCAGTATGTTCATAATAAAAGTCGCAGAACTCAGGTGGGTTTTATTTTTGTTTTATAAATTAATATCATAGAGAACTAAGTGTTGTTCATGATAAAAAGCAACCGGATCTTGAGTTTTTCACTGTAATTGATAATCGGTCGGAGGATTTCTTGTAAGTGGAAAATGAAAATAAGAAAAGGTATACGTTTTATTTTTGTTTTTTTGATGAAAAGGTTGATTTTTTTGACGAAAAGGTTGAAATTGAATTTATAAAAAGAGGAACTCTGAACCAATCACATGAAAAAAATACACTAAAAGATGAAATAGACCATAAAATATAACCATTTTTTTGGGGCCATGGTTTTTTTGGGGGACCATTGTTTTATTTTGGGTAAGACATTAGAAGTAAATCTAGGTCACCCCTTATCTAGATATTTATATTAATACCTAAATTACCCTCTTGATTAATTTTGGGTAATGATTAGTTAGTGTTAATAATAGTTAGTGTAATGATTAAGTTAAAGATAATTAGTGAGATTAAAAAATCAGATGGTTTTTTTTTTAAAAGAAGTAGAATTATTGAGAGAGTAAAGTTAGACAAGATGAAGAAGAAAAACATGGATTTTACCAACCACAACCGGAGGAAGAGTATTTGAGTACCCAGGTATGCTTCAAACTTAGATAATGTTGGTTAAATTGATCCAAAATTTCAAAAAAAATGTAAATTTTTTAAGTAGATTTGGGCTTGTTCGGTTACCTTATGTGAAGAATAGGTAACCGAACACATCTGAAAGTGTAGTTCGGTTACTATTTCCAAACACGCAGGTTACCGAACTTGCTCTTAATGGAGGTTTTTAGTCGTTCGGTTAACACGCAGGTTACCGAACTTTGTTTATTGGATTTACAGAGTAATGTTCGGTTTGCCCGCAATGTTGCCGAACTTTAGGGTCTAGAAGTTCGGTTGGTTCGCAACCTATATCTAACCAAACTTCGTGTTGATTAAGATTTTACCAAGTGTACAAAGTTCGGTTGTTTCGCAAACTTCATACCAACCAATATCTAACCGAACTACACGCAATTAGTGAAGAGTTCGGTTTGTCAAGGTTTTTTGCGAACAAACCGAACATAGTGGGACAAGTTCAATTAAATTGAAACTCAACATAGTGGGCAAAATAGCACAGTTAGATTACATTGGATTTTTATTTTATTTTTTTTGTAATATTGGTAAAGTTCGGTAGAAAATAGTTTTAGCCTTCTTTGCGAACCAACCAAACATAGTGGGCAAAGTTCGGTTAAATCAAAACTCAACATAGTGGGAAAAATAGCACAGTTCGGTAACACTGGATTTTTTTTTTTTTTTTTTTTTGTAATATTGGTAAAGTTCGGTTAGAAAATAGTTTTAGCCTTCTTTTCGAACCAACCGAACATAGTGGGAAAAGTTCGGTTAAATCAAAACTCAACATAGTGGGCAAAATAGCACAGTTCGGTTACATTGGATTATTTTTTTTTAGTAATATTGGTAAAGTTCGGTTAGAAAATAGTTTTAGACTTTTTTGCGAACCAACCGAACTCAACATATTGATTTTCATAGAAGGGTTTGGTTAGCAACATATTGATATGCGAACAACCGAACTCTGAGTTCTGTTAAGAAATTTAATTAATTCGTGATAACCGAAGAGTTCTTCGTGTTCTTGGTTTCAGAATGTTCGGTTAGCAAACTAGTTTTTTTTAAACTATTCCTAACCGAACATGCCACTGTAACTTCCATTTAAACAATATTTTGATGATTTCTGCTCAGTTTTCTCAATAAAAAACGAATTAAAAGTGATGGGTTTTTCAATCGAACGAGTAACGTCAAGGAAAGAGAGAAGAAGAAGAAGAAGAAGAGAAGAATTTTTTTTTTTCAAAACTAATTTTTTTTGATGCCCCTGCTATCTCTGTTTTTGTTTTTGATTTTGGTTAATGATTCATTTAAATTAGATGTATATGATTAGATTTATATAGTTATTAGGTTAGTTTTAATTTAAATTAAAGTAAAGGGTAAATGTGTAATTGTCTAACTTTAGGACACCCCTTATAAGTATAGGGAGGTTGGCCTAATAAAACCATGGTCCCCAAAAAAAACCATGGTCCCCAAAAAATCGTTCATAAAATACAACACAACCTCCCAATTGAAGAGAAATGCTGCTTACATGTACTTAAAACAATTCTAAAGAAGATGCCCACCAGATAAGAAAAGCCTTAACCACTGATGGATCCAAGATTTTACCTAGGGTAGGGCTAAGTCTATGTTCTCATGGCGGCCAAAGGCCGCCGTTTTTTTTTTCGAAGAAAAAAGTTATATTAAAAAGAACAAACCTTTACACAAAGCAAAGGGAATTACACGACCATAAGAGTCTCCCAATTGCTCCAAATAAGATTAGGAGAGACAAACTTAAAAGTATCGAAATCACAAGACCACACAACTACAAGTTGCTAGCTCCAAAGACTCTCCCGTTTCTTTCCTTCCAAAGTCTCCAACAAATTGCATAGTGGATGATCTCCCATACTGATTTACCTCTACCTCTCAAAACATTTGTATTCCAAGCTTCAAACAACTCAAGAAGCGACCTCGGCAAAATGAAATTCCTCTACCGCCGAGTTTTTTTAGATTGCTACAAAATGAAATTCTTTTAAGAAAAGGTTAAATTAACAAATTATATCCAACAAAACTTGCATTACCACTGTTAAGTGGCTGAGTTCTTATGACTCTTCGGAAAAATACAATCTTAACTTAATCGTATCCGTTTAATATAAAGATCTTTGATATCGGCTAAATTTGACATGGGATGTTACCTACAAATCTGATGGGCTAACTATAGAATTTAGGAAATGCATGTACCAAAATTTTGAATTAACATATAAAGGGACGGATTATAGCCTAGGTTAGCCCTTCGATGGGCCCGTCCGTGGCCTTAACCTCCAAAAATAAGAAGCAAGTTATCCTGCATACACCATGGTATCTTGAAAGTTCTTATAAAGTGTCTTCTTTTTAATAACCTTTTGTTGTTGATAAAAGAAGAAGAAACTTAACACATTAGTTACGTGATTCGGCAGTAGCCTACGTCCACGGGAGAAGAAAGTGATTAGATTTTCTGATTTTTATCAATGGGGTTACAGCAGGATTATATAGATTACATCATATCTATCAATAGTAAGAATACTGCAGAATATATGGAGTATATATTCTTACTGTAAGTACCAAACCAAATATATAGAAGTAAAATCTAATCGGATATTTCTTCTCCATTCAACACTCCCCCTCAAGTTGGTGAGAAGATATCGATAGAGCCCAACTTGGACAGTATCCCTTGAAATTGCGCAGCAGGTAAACCTTTAGTGAAAACATCTGCAAGCTGCTGACGGCTACGAACAAAAGGAGTGTAAATTACTTTGGCTAACATTTTCTCTCTAACGAAGTGACAATCCACTTCAATGTGCTTCGTACGCTCATGGAAGACAGGATTCGAAGCAATATGTATCGCAGCCTGATTATCGCAAAACATCTTGGTTGGCTGAGATGAGAGGAACCCCAATTATTTCAACAATGCCCGAAGCCAGAAAATCTCGCATGTAGTTGACGTCATGGCCCTATACTCAGCTTCGGCACTAGATCGAGAAACAACATTCTGTTTCTTACTTTTCCATATGACCAGGTTACCACCAAAAAAAATGCAGTACCTAGTTGTTGATTTGCGATCAACTAGACATCATGCATAGTCAGCATCTGAGTAGGCTGTTATACAGTAACTAGACACTGAATCATTTCCACTTTTACTCATCAGAACTCCCCTACCCGGTGACCCTTTTAAGTACTGTAAGATCCTGGTCACCGCATTCATGTGTTTAACCCTTGGAGCATGCATATAACGACTAACTAAACTTACTGCATATGATATATCGGGTCTAGTGATGGTAACATAAATTAGTTTTCCAACTAATCTTTGGTATGAACCTGTATCTTCTAGCAAATCACCATCGTTATCAAGCTTATTACCACTTTCTATAGGAGTATCGCAAGGTTTTACTCCCATTTTTCCTGTTTCCCGTAACAAGTCCAGAACATATTTTCTTTGATTAAGAAAAATTCTCTTCTTTGAATAAGCCACTTCTAGACCCAAGAAGTACTTTAGTATCCCTAAATCCTTAATAGAGAACTTAGAATAAAGCATTACTATGAGATTTTGAATTTCTTGCTCATTATCTCCTGTTATGACAAGATCGTCGACATAAACTAAAACAATAGTGGTTCCAAGGTTACCTTTCTTTATAAACAAGGAGGACTCAGCAGAGCTTCTCTTAAGCCCGCTTTTAACAAGAACTGAGCTCAACTTTGCATACCACGCACACGGTGATTGCTTTAGCCCGTATATCGCCTTCTTTAGTTTACAAACAAAATTGATGTTATTTTTTTGTGGATGGCCAGGTGGTATAGTCATATACACCTCTTCTTCAAGATCTCCATGCAAGAAAGCATTCTTCACATCCATTTGGAAAAGCTTCCAATCTTTATTTACTGCGAGAGACACAAGAACACGGAAAGTATTCATCTTTGCAACTGGTGCAAATGTTTCCTTATAGTCTTCCCCATATGTTTGAGTGAATCCTATAACTACTAATCTTTCCTTATAATGCTCCACAGTTCCGTCACTTTTGTGTTTGATTTTAAACACCCACCGACATCCGACAGTCTTCTTTCCTGGTGGCAACTTGACAATACTGAATGTATCATTTTCATCTAAGGCTTGTAGTTCATTTTTAATTTCTGTGTTCCATACAGGATTCAATTTGGCTTCATTATAATTGCTAGGCTCTTGAGTATTGGATATAACACTTAAAAATGCAGAATGAGAAGGACCTATATGATCATAGGTTAATTGTTTCTGCATAGGATAAGCAGCGGAATAATATGTGAAAAAATCCTTAAATTTTTCAGGAGCTTTCTTTTGTCGATTTGACGCCCTCACTGGTGGTACCAAAATATCTTATACTACTGTAGGTTTAGGTTGTCCCGGCACACTTTCTGTAACCAAATCATGATCAGCAGCATTATTATCTGAAGCTATATTATGAATTACTTCATCTTGTGGAGCCAAAAATTCAACAACTGCAAAGTTATCTCTTTGGGTATCTTTTACAGTGGTAAGTCATTACCAATAATTGGAAGTGGTGCCAAATCACTGAAGGACTCCCCCTGGCCACGACTTCCTGATGCACCTTGAAAATAAGCCGTAGTTTCATCAAACACAACATCACGAGAAATTGTAATTTTCCGAGTAGCTGGATTGTAACAGATGTATCCATTTTTAGTCGAGGAGTATCCAAAAAACACACATTTAACAGCTTGTGAGTCAAGTTTTTCACGATCTTTTGCCTGTAAGTGCCCATAACAGACGCATCCAAATATTCGAAGATGAGAAATGTCTGGCGTGTGATTTTTTAATACCTCTAACGGAGACTGAAAATCCATAACGCGACTAGGAAGGCGATTGATCAAGTATGTGGCTGTCAAGGACCCATGCGACCAATATTTTTTAGGAACATTCATTTGAATCATAAGATCACGAGTTGTTTCCAGAATATGGCGAAGTTTGCGTTCTGCAACACCATTTTGCTGTGATGAACCCACATAACTTTTTTGGTGAACAATGCCATGACTGCGAAGATATCCTGGTAAAATAACCTTGACAAACTCGGTACCATTATCTGATCTAAAAGTTTTGACTTTAGCATCAAACTGATTTCTTATCCTATGATGAAAATCTTGAAAAACATATGAAACTTCATTTTTTTATTTGAGTAAATATATCCATGTAGCATGAGACCAATCATCAATAAATATGACAAAATATTTGTATCCATCATATGAATCAATTGGAGCAGGACCCCATAAGTCTGAATGAATTAATTCAAAATCCATTGTAGATCGATACATGGAATTAGGAAATGGTAAGCGAGACTATTTAGAAAATTAACAAACATCACAAACTTGCGACTGAACAGAAATTGAAGGAAAAATCCTAGACAAAATACGACCGGAAGGATGTCCCAGCCGTTTATGAAAAATGTAACTCTGATGAGAGCTTTTGGTTAAACACGCCTTGTCACTAGAACTTAACAGGTAGAGTCCATGAGAATAAATGCCTTTACCAATCGTCTTCTTCGTCTTTTGATCCTGAAAGATGGCCGAAGTAGGGGTAAATGTAACATCACAATTCAGAGAATTAGTGATTTTCCTGACAGATAGTAACTGAGTAGGAAATGATGGAACAACAAGCGCATCAGAAGGTGGATAATGATAAAAAAAGTTAACTTGCCCACTTCCTAGCACAGGAACAGTAGTTCCATTAGCAACAGAAACATCTTTATGAGAACTAGGAATAAAATGATGAACAGATGAAGAATCATTAGCCATATGATCTGTTGCTCCTGAGTTAATAATTCAAGTACTAAATTTGGAAATAGTCGAGGTGAGAAAAGCGAGTAAATTACCTGCAGCATGAGTGGACTTTTGATCCGATTTACTACCCAGCTGTTGGAAAAATTCCTTTAGTTGATTCATGGTAAATGAAGTATTATTCGCCACCGCATCTCGGGAAGCCTTATTCTTTTCGAAATTATCATTAAGATGAGGATAAATCTCCCAACATCTATCTTTGCTGTGGCCAGATTTGTTACAGTGATCACAATAAAAAACTTCACGCTTACCCTTACCACGAAAGTTTTTTCCTTTCTCTACAGAAAACGCTTTTTTCTTATCATCTTTTTGGGTTAAAAGAGAACTAGATTTAGCTACATATAGATCTGATGGCCCTTTACAAATAGGATTCATGACTTTCTTTCGTGTTTCTTCGCGCTGCACAGTTGCACAAACACTAGACAAGCTTAGTAATTCAGCACTCATGAGAATATTGCTTCTAAGATATCCGTATTCTGGTTTGAGACTACTAAGCACATCAAAGATTTTATCTTCTTCAACCCTTTTTAAAAGGGTTTTTGCATCAGTTGTATGAGGACGATAGGAATCGAGTTCATCCCACTTTTTCTTTAAGTACCAATAATGTTTGATAGACGCATTTATGTGTCTATTTTCATCTCTATTGTGTATAT
>JAJJMB010010393.1:351821-404542 GCA_023531105.1 Papaver atlanticum
GTTCGAGCAACGAACCTTTTTACCACTACAACTATAAAACGACATCAATGTTCAGTAACGCTTTTCTCACCTTGTTCAGCTTCAACAATTTCACGTTTCAATTCAAACACATGAGCAGCATTATTTTTTAAACCGTAAAGGCCAGCAACAGAACTCCACAAATCTTTCACAGATTCAGAGAAAGAAAAAATTTCTGCAATATGTGGTTCCATCGACTGAAGAAGCCATGTTCTAACAAGTTGATCATCACCAACCCAATCTTCATATTTTGGATCTTTAGCTTCTGGACAAACACTATTCTCACTTAAATATCCAGATTTTCTCTTACCCCCAAGAGCAAGAGTTGTAGCCCTTAACCAACTTACATAATTAACATTGTTCAAGAGAACAGAAGTTAACCTTAAACTAGTATTGTTATCAGATTGTGGCATCATAAAAAATAATAATCAAGAGACTATTACTTGATTATAGAATAATGGCCAGGATCTTAGAGATCCCCTGATACCATGTTGTTGATAAAAGAAAGAAGAAACTTAACATAGTAGTTACGTGGTTCGGCAGTAGCCTACGTCCACGGGAGAAGAAAGTGATTAGGTTTTCTGATTTTTATCAATGGGGTTACAGCAGGATTGTATAGATTGCATCATATCTATCAATAGTAAGAATACTGCAGAATATATGGAGTATATATTCTTACTGTAAGTACCAAACCAAATATATAAAAGTAAAATCTAATCGGATATTTCTTCACCATTCAACACCTTTCGCAACGAATTGATCTGTATAGGAGAGTTTAATCAAAATGACCCTTTTTTGTTTAGCATATTGAGGATACTTGTATCTTCAATTCTAAAATCCAATTATAGAACACTATTTTGTGGCAAATGCATATGGCATATTCAAATATCCATAATAATATGATGATGCACAACAAAAGGTGTTAGCTGTTTTTAAAAATTCTTTGTAGCGGCCCACTGTCAAGCTTAACTTCTTTTTATCTGGGAAAGACCTAGTAGGTGCTAATATGGCACATCTAAAGACTTAAAAGACTTAAAGGCCTAGATAAATAAAGCTCCCATGTTGAACGGTGAGGAAACCCTCGCTTCCTATTGGTCGAAATATGCCTTTTTCAAGTTTTGTGAAACGAGCATTTTGGTGAGGACACTTGGCAACGTATGATTGGTTTAAAAATAATAGGAAAAAGATTAAAAAAAGAAAACCAAATTCAATTTGGAATTCATGAAGTGATAATATTTAGGTGATGACACTTGGCAAAGTATGATTGGTTTAAGAATTACAAACTTAAAAGGAAAACATAACTTACCGTGTTTGGAATTTTATGGAATTCCAAATTCAATTTGGAAATCGAGTAATTACTATATTATGACTATTTTTTCCAAATTAATATATAAAGGGGAAAAATCCACATATTTTCTGCGAAAATAAAAGGAAAAAATAAATAAAATTTGCGCATATCCTCCAACTATTTGATGTATTTACCCAGCCACACCAAATCAAAAATACATCTACACGGGGCTGGGTGAAGCCCCTCGCACACCAAATCAAGAATGCATTGCCACGGGGCGGGGCGAAGCCCCGCGTACACCAAGTTAAAATGAAAAAAATAAATAAAATCTTATCGTATTTTCCACCTATTTAATGTGTTTTCCCCGCCACACCAAATCAAAAATACATCTTCTCGGGGCGGGGAGAAGCCCCGCGCACACTAAATAAAAAATGCATCGCCACGGGGCGGGGAGAAGGCCTGCGCACACCAAATCAAAAATACATCGCCACGAGGTGGGGCAAAACCCCGTGCACCCCAAATCAAAAGTACATCGCCACGGTGCGGGCGAAGCCCCGTACACACCAAGTTTTTGGAAAAAATGCCCGGTGCGTAGCACGGGCACAAATCTAGTCTCTATTAATACATGGCATTAATAACCAAAAGTAATTATAGGTGGGCTGCTAAGAATTTTTGTACTACTATTCTTAATTTATGAATGTAATTTTTTATTTTGGTGTTTTTGGTTCATCAGGCATCACGAAAGTGAAATGTATTTCACTTGCCGGGTACTGTGTGATAAAGATTCTTTTAGGGGGTAATGAAAAACATGGGAAACATATTCCACCATCAGGCCACTTACCAAACCAAACACCTAAACGAGTTGGTATGAACAGGAAGGGGAAATTGGAAAATTACCATGGGTGTATTTATGATCATCCATCATAATGTACATGTATACATACACACTGCATCCATATCACCATTGAAAATTAATGGTTACAGAAGAGAGTCGGAGACTTCCCATGCGTATTGCATTTGATAATGCAATCATAAATAGTCCATTTTGGGTGCTATTATAAGTTCGTCACCGAGTTTGTGTTAATATTATAAGTTCTAACCATAAAAAGAAATGTTCTAGTTTTTGAAAGAAATTCAGAAATAAATGTTGAAGTGTTGAATGTTGCCGTTCGGTAATCATTCCTTTCGGCCTAGTTAACTAAGAGGCCGCTTTTTTATTCTTAGTTTAAAATCTAAAGACTTCGAGCAAGTCTTATGGTGGAAAAATTATATTTTCCATCTTCCACGCCACCTCAACATTTGGAATAGTTCATGGAAGGTCAAGTATAGTGGTGGAATCGTAAAAACGATAATTAAAATAGCGTTTTACGCTAATAAGCGCTATTCTCCAACCATATTGTCGGTGAATTGTAAGCGTCGTATACCCTTTGATATAAAGTTTTGTTTTAGTTGTATAATGTAAATTCGTCCAGTTTCATGCAGAGAGTGTTTCAGATAAGTTGTGTGTATCGATGATTGGATATGTATAAAACCCCCACTTCTTTATTTTCTTTAATCTCAAGAGGAAATAATGATCCAATTTTCGCTCATGAAAGAAAGAAACAATACCGGGTTTTTCGTCGTGATAATTAACTTTATATGAATCGAAAATTTTCTAGTATGATGAAAATGAAATATCCAAAGAAGAAAACATAAAACTTCTGAACGCCAGTCATGAGTGTAGGATCGAGCAAGAGAGAGGAGAGCACAAACGCGAAAGCAAAAAAGACTACATTGATAATCAATTCGGTGTACAAACTCTCATGGCTCAACAACCTATTTATAGTGTTAACAAACTTGACTACCAAGCAAATAAAATTTTCCTAACAAAGATCAAACTCTAAACAAAGACTCTTCCAAAAAATTCCAAACTCTATACGTAATAAACTCTAATACTCCAAAAACTTGCTTCTCAAGTTTACTTCATCTTTAAGCTAAACACACCGTGTCAACTTGTACTAGTTGCTTCACCGAACCGTGTCCACTTCAACTAGTTACTTCAATGACCACTTCACCATATCTTGGTTTAACTTCCAACATTCTCCCTTAAACCAAGATATTCTTAACAAATCCTTAGCAAGCTAGAAACACTATTGTCGCGCTCTATCTACTTGCTAACCAAACACGAAACCAAATTCTTTACCTACTTCACTTGTAGGATTTTCGTCCTTTCTTCTTTTTTACCTACTTCACTCGCAGGATTTCCACAAGCTTACTTCACTCGTACAAACTTACTTCACTCGCAATTTGTAACTCATCACCGAGCATTGTAGCTCATCTTCTACTTTCTTCTTCTCTTCACATGTTACTTCAACAAGAGTCACAACCGACAGTTAGTGAAGTCTTTTACAACTGATCTTTTCACACTTCACAAACCTTTGTTCTCTTCTAAAGTACACATGTTCCTTACTTCTCAAATTCCGCACTGGAATTGCTTCACTTCTCTATTCAAATCCCCACACTGGGATTGCTTCACTTCTCACGATCACATCCTTGTGACGTCTCTTCCACAACTCATAAGCTTCACTCGCCTTCCTCTTGTTGGTCTTCTTCCACATCACCCTTGGTGATTACTTCTCTTTCTTCACAACCTTGTTGTTGTTTCTTTTTCTCTTGTTCCAGTCACGCTATTGTTGCGAAACCTGCACACTTCTTTACTTTTCAAGATTCTCTCACAATCTTGTCATCACGCTTCTGCCACAAGCTCTAACTATTACAAAGTCTGCCACACTTTGTAGGTATTCCAAGTTTCTGTCACAAACTCTTCAACCAGACTTATGACACCAACATGTTTGAGCTTAAACTCCAACATGCTACCATCCTCCCTTAATCTCAAACATAACCAAACTGATAAACACGCAAACATAACCACTGTGAACAAGTAGTAACCCTTTGCAACGAACCACTGTAACTAACCATCACACACTAGATTTGGCCGACAGTGGATGGAGGAGATACATGCTTGTTCTCCAGCATCTAACCCATAGTGGAGCGAGGAGATATATTCTTGTTCTCCAGCATCTAACACACAGTGGAGTGAGGAGATACATGCTTGTTCCTTCACCATCTAACCCATATGTCAGCACCGCTGTCTCTCGGCATCAGTTAACCCCTTCTTATCCTTAAATGCTTTGCCACAACAACCCTTGTTCTTCGCAATACCACCTTTCACAGCAACACCAATCTCCATACGAACCATAACAATTCACTTCTTTTCTTCCTCCCTTTCCTTTTCCTTTTTTTTTTTTTTTTGCTTTCTTTCTTTCTTTCTTTCTTTGTTACCAATTCTTCATGTCTCACAACTGGAACAGATCTCTGTTTACTTTTGATATCGCCAGAATCAAGCCATAAACCCACGTTTTTGGATTGACATCGTACCATGGATCACCAGCCACCAACGACCATACGATCAAACCATAGTAACTACAACTCTCATCTTGCCTTCTCACTGGTCACTGCTATATCTCGGCCTCTAAAACAAAGCCCTTACCAAGTCCCGTGTTGTTCTGATCTACTAAAACGAGCCTTTAATCTCCTTTGTCCATCGATAAATACCCATCAGAAACATCTTCATCTCAATCTCGATTCACAACAAACGAACCCAGACCATCTTTATCTTGCTCGACCATAAAATCTCTCTAATCACAGCGAACACATAATCATCGCAACCAATTAATCAAATCATGGCAGTAACAATCTTTTTTTTTTTTTTTTTTTAAATAATAAGTTACCCAGCCGTTTGTTTTATAAAACGGCAGAACCTTCTTACCCGGCAGTTTCCTTTATTAAAGGGCTGGACTTGGTTTCTTCAACCCTCTTTTCTCGCCTTAGCAGTTAACCAAAACAAAACTGATTCGAACCCATGATTTGCGTGGAAGTTTTCTCCTAGCTCTTGCAGATGAGCATCGACCATGAACATCAACAACAATTTTCTTCTCGTTTTCTTTTAACTCATCAGAACTTTGTAACTACTTTTCTTTTAATGAAAACAAAAACTAACTAAAAATACCAAGAATTCTCTGAGTTTCTCTAACTTTCTCCTTCTCCTCTCTCCCTCTCACCTTGATCTGATACCAGATGTAGGATCGAGCAAGAGAGAGTAGAGCACAAACGCGAAAGCAAAAAAGACTACATTGATAATCAATTCGGCGTACAAACTCTCATGGTTCAACAACCTATTTATAGTGTTAACAAACTTGACTACCAAGCAAATAAAACTTTCCTAACAAAGATCAAACTCTAAACAAAGACTTTTCTAGAAAATTCCAAACTCTATACGTAATAAACTATAATACTCCAAAAACTTGCTTTTCAAGTTTACTTCATCTTCAAGCTAAACACACCGTGTCAACTTGTGCTAGTTGCTTCACCAAACCGTGTCCACTTCAACTAGTTGCTTCAATGACCACTTCATCATATCTTGGTTTAACTTCCAACAATGGGCGGAGCCAAAAATCTGGCTAAGGGGAAACAAAATCTTGCCAAGGGATGCAAGCAAGTAAAAATGAGTTTGTGCACCGCACAAACTTAGGCTTCTGGGCTGACCACCCATGCTTTTTAGGCTTCTGGGCTGAGCACCCATGCTTTGGCTCCTCCCCTGAGTCGATCAAAACTAGATCAGAAATTTTAAGGTTTGTGCACCGCACACTGAAATTTTATTATTTCAAGTATCCTCTTGTTGTAAAATCAACTTGCTCGATGGTTCAAGGTTCCATTCAAAATAATTTTCATAATGCGCCATACTTGGCTCCTAAAAGGACTTTAACAATGTCATACGGCCGACATAGTCATATGCGCTCGTTGAAGGTTCCGCTCAAAACACAAACACTATCACAGATCATTAGATATACTCAGGGAGCTAGTTAGCTCAATAAGGAAAATATGCTAGTTAATGAATGATCTAAACGAAAGAAACATTCATAAAAGAGGATGCTATTGTCGAAAGATTTATGAAGCAAACGGCCAGTCTAAGTAGAAATCTTACTGCTTAGGTTATGCCACGTCCATGAGATCGCACTGTAGTGTGAACTTTATGTTTCTTCGCGTACTTCAAATGGGAGTGTGAAAAAATTAAGCTGAAAGTCGGATAGAAACATGCAGTCAGGACACATGCATGAGCCACACACGAGGTAATATTGTAGCTTGCATGTGCATGCCGAAGAAATCATGGATGGTTCATTTATGGTCCAATTATAAATTCATTGCTTCAAAAAAGAAATGATTGAACTTTCTAGTTTCTCCGTAAGATATTCAGAAGCAAACGATAAGGATAATGCGTGAAATTGAAATTTTGGGGTAAACCAACGTGGTTGGAGGGTAATTATTGTAACGTTACGTCATCACTAAGTTATCTTAATGATGGGATAGCGGACTTTGATCTATTATAAAACAAATCAAAATCTCAAGTTTATTTTTGATGTAGAAATTAATAAGGAGTTTATCAAGATCAAGTTAAGGCTAATTGGGATAATTTTTTGAGTTATTTTGTAAAAGGGTCGTATGTTTTTTTATCATATTAGGGTCAGGGTCGTAGAACATGCCGTTGATGCGATAGGGTCGTAGACTGACCGAAGACCGTTAAAAAAAATCGTTAGTTGACTTTCATAGTTTGCCAAACATCCTGACCGTACACTGACTAACGTTGACCGTTTAATATTGTCAAAACATTTAACTCTATGGTCCTTTTCCATCTCCTTCCATCAGTAGGAAAAATCTTTCCTATACTTTTTTTGTGTGCGGTTCAGGCATTTTTCCAAACACCTGATGAGCACAACCTGATGGCGGTGTTGTGCATTAACAAGACCTCTTCTCAAGCTATCTAATTCCTGAAATATCAATTCATACACAACCAATATACCATCGTCCATCAATTACTCAACAACTTTCATAATCTCCTCCATGTAACCCACATTATCACCGGCAGTAACAGCATCAAAACCCATTTGTTCACTGTATTTCTCGAGTTTAGAAACCCCTTTAATCGTCTCCTTTTGTTTTCAGACACCATTAGAAACTATAATCATTCTTCAGGCAAACAAAAAAATTCCATTACTCAAAACCATCTTTACTCGGTGATAAGAATTCTGGCAGCACCTTGTTCCTCCATCTGATCTCGGCAAAAAGTTCTGTAGAATATGTATTAGTTGCTCTATTTTCTTGTTTAACTTTAAGGTCCCAGTCCTATCAACATTCAACAACCCAAATTCAGCGGGAACATCAATTCTTCCATGTCTACTTGATTGAACAGCCCCCTCGAATTAGCACCCACCGGAATCATTAAATTTAGCCACAAAGCTTACGTTAGATAAGTATTAAATGGGCTAGGATAGTTGGCCATTCAAATATTTCATAAAGGTATTTTAGTAGGTATATCAGACGGTCAAAGTCAGTCTACGATCCTATCGTATCAACAACATGTTTTACGACCCAGACCTTAATACGATAAAAAAGACTTTTGTTATTAGTAAAGCTAAAACATTTAGGGGAAAAGCTGACATCTTTTCTCTGCGGATTAGATAGATCCATTCGAGATGTAAAAAAATGTTCTTGCTTCAACCAAATTTTATTCCAAGTAAAACAAAGTGATCAAGTATTTTTTATTAAAAAATTTCATTTTCAACTGTACATTGATTTGATCAATTTCATATACCATTTAAACAATCCAACCACTTGTATTGTGTTTTTCGCAAAGCCTTTTTGCGAGCATATCTAGACAATTCCCCAGGGGAGGCTAGGATCTCAAACCAATCAACCTATGTGAAGTGAAGTGTCCAAGTTTAACCTTCAAAGATCAACCTTGGATAAAAAGCCGATGTTACACTTCAGTGTTATTAGTAAATTATTTTTGATTGTTTTGCGTTTTCCATCCTTATACTTTGTTGTCTCGTGATTCTAATTTTGCATCACGGATACATCCACAAACAGAATTGCAACATATACATATCAATATTTGGTAATCAGTATGTAAGAACAAATATAGGCTATAAAACTCGATCTTTTTGTTCCTGCTACATAGATTTGGTGTTCATCATATATTATGCACGATCAAACCATTTCATAATTTTCAAACAGTATCAACTGTACTTTTTTAATCATGATGAGGATCAAAATGTTGAATTAAAAGAATCTCTGTTTACAAAATTATCTGCCATTAAAGTAATTAAACCCTATTAGATCTTGACATGAAATCCTGAAAAAGAAAAAGATGATGATGATGATGATACTAGGTTATGAGATTAATGTTTCCACCCATATTGACCATAAAATCAAAACTATTTGACCATAGTCAGCTTTCTCCAAACCATTTTAGCTTTCCCTATAATAATTATCATAAAAAACATACGACCCTTTTGCAAAATATCTCTAATTTTTTTGTAATTTAAATTTATGTTTTCTTCGGCTTTTTAGCCTAGGAGCCTTCTGGCTCAGGGATTGCCAAGGATTTGCTAGGTCTTTCAGTTGTTTGGCTTAATTTTGGGTTTCTTTTTTTCCTTCTTGTTTATTTTGCTTATTTTTATAAGCTTTTTTAGTGAAAATTCTTACTTTTGCTAATTAAAAAAAAACAACGTTACATTATCTTATCTTTGTTTGCACAGGTGGTCAAGCTATTAGTTTAACACGACGAGGCATAAATCCAAGAACGATAGAATCTTGAAGAACTTCTTGTACATTTTTCTTTCTAATACATTCTTCTTTTCTGATTAAAAAAAAAAAAAAAAACTTTGGAAGAACTTGGTTTATAATTTAGTTGTAAACTCATTATGCTTTGAAGTCACAAGAACCTGTGTGAATTTGGTAGGGAAAGGAAAAAATGCAAATGAGGGGAGACAAGTAATCTGAGCATTAATTCTTTTTCTTGTCGGTATCCAAATTTTAAGACTCTGAGAGAACTAATTTTTGTTTCTGAAAGAAAGCAACAATATCTCGTCTTTTTTTTAATCGTATTAATCAGTTATCAGTCCCATGACTTGAGCATTTCTTGTACGTGGAAAATGAAAATAAGAAGAAAATGCACTACAAAAATGAAATCTTTTTTGTAGTAGAATCTTAGGGAAACAGAAAGAGGAAGGGAAAGAGTAGGATTTTATTCATGAGAGTTATCTAGGTTACATGGATAGATTATCCTTTATATACATGGAGAGGGGAAAACCAAAAGACTTTTGTTTTGAACCGCACATCCATGGGCATGGGCCCTTTAACACTCCCCCTTGTGCGGTTTAATAAAACTTCGTATGCAGTGCTTCACATATAGGCTTCGAATGTTGATCTTCAAATGTAGCTCTCTCCTTTATGACTATTGTTTCGAAATCAATTGCCTTACTAAAACTTTGACAAGGAAAAACCCAGTGGGATAAAACCTTGGTATAACTCTTAACATGTAGTACTTCACATGTTGTTTCATACTTTACATGTAGTTCATCACATGCAATACGATCTTCAAAGATCGACTATTCTAAGTTAATTGTCTCGTTAAAACTTTTCTTCAAGAAAAGCCAGAGGGACAAAACCTGAACTAAAGAAAAAGAGTAGAATATTAAGCAAACTTAGAACATAGTTGGGCTCGAATATGTTGCCTCATTAAAACCTTGACAAGGAAAAACCAGTGGGACAAAACCTTGACGAAGGGAAAAGAGTGCAACGTGACAGATGCAAGTAAAGGTGATCCGTTGCAGATGATCACTTTGCTCCATTGAAGTTGATTAGTTGCTTCACAACTCCTAAGGCAGAAAATCCTTGTGGGAAAAACAATAGCCTTAGTTGGGAAATTACTTCCCGGTGTTTGTTGTTGTCTCATTAAAAACCTTTCCGAGTAACCAAACCCTGTGGGAAAAAGGAACCTCGGTGAAGGAAAATAGTTCAACACACCATTAGATGCTCCCCCTGATGTCAGACAATTTTTATTAGTCTAATGCCGTCAAAAGGTGTTTATCACACTTTACTTTGGTGAATTAAATGTTTATAAGACCTTGTTGTTGATTCTGGAAGTTACGTTGCTTAACAGACTATCGCGTTTCATTTCTTTGATTCGGATATTTTCGGTAATACCAATGCGATCTTTATGCCTTCAACGTTCAACATACTTGATGTTTTTGGTGTTGTCTCGCTAAAAACCTTGTCGAGTAACAAAACCCTTTGGGAAAAACTATTCTCGATTGAAGGGAAAAAGAGTACAACACAGCTTCATTTTTGAAGTAAAATATGTCGACATCATATCCTAGGATCCTCCCCCTGATGTCGGCATCTCCCCCTGATTACTTTCAGAGTTGTTCCAGATAGTTCCTTTAGTCATGTACTTTTCAAAACTGAATATCGGTAACGACTTAGAAAATAGTCTACCATATCTCCCCCTGATTACTTTCGTTGGAGAAGAGATTATTGTTCATTCATAATCAACAACCTTTGGATTGCAATTCCTTTAGCATTCCCTTTTTATGTCTTTACAGGGATAAAACAAATTTATGTCAATGGTTACTTTTAAGTATATGATTACATTCATTGTACCATTCCAATGACGTTGCGTTGGCGTTGAGCTATATCTAGATAACAAGTTCCCTTTGGATGCAAAATTTGATCAAGTACATTATTATACCAAGTACAACAATGCGTTTATTGTACTTAGATATGGGAATTTTATCTCCCAACACATCTTCGTCATCTTCTTTTAGACGAAATGGTCACTTACTTATATTTGAACCTCGACTAATCATGGGAGTGCTATCAGGATGCATGTCTTTGTTAAATTGCCTGACAACTTTAGACATATGCAAACTGGTGGAATAATATACCACAAGCTCAGTATTCGGTCGAGCTTCCCAAATTTTTCATCTCAAATTCGGATTTCAAATAGCTTTTAAGGTTTCTTATTACATCAAGAGTACCCATCATGTCTGTACCATCGACATAGATAGCTACAATTCCAAATCAGGAACTTTATTGTGAATACGTAAGGAAAAATAATTTACTTGTCTATCCCCTCCAAATCAAATGTCCACTTAGACGGGTATACCACATCCGCCTGATTGCTTCAATCTAAAAGTGAGCGTTTTATCTAACTGTAACGCATTATGTGGTTTAGAGTCACTTGATTTGGGAAACAAAAGGCTATCAAGTACTTTTGTAAATATCTGTTATCTATTGATTCTTTCAGAGATACGTTACAACCACATACATATGTTGCATTTCAAGTCCTTTTGAAATTACCAAGCTAACTAAATAGTGGAACACTTTAATGTTCATTACAAGAGAACAATTCCAGGGCTTTGTGAGAAACCTCGCGCCAAAAGGCGAGTCTTTATACTTTAAGACTGCTTTCTTCTCATTATTCTTTGTGACAAATTAGTCATGTATGTCCAATAGGATTTACACTTGGTTGGTCAGCACTACCACCCCGAATACCTGTATATTTGTCAAAGAACCAAGTTCTACCTGGATTGTATAGGCCAAATATGCTCTTCGTTGACATTAAGCAACAAGGAGCTTGATTCGATCTCATCTTTCTCTATTTCCTTAAGCAAGTGTATATGAAATTAATCATCAATATGCTCGCATGATCTTTGTATTGACTCGTGCACATTCTCATAATCCACTTGGGATGTCATTGTTCTCTGGAATCACTAAACTTCGGAGCGTCCTCCAGTTTGATTCATGGACGTATTCAGAGACAATCTTATTAGATGATTTCTGATGATATAAATAAGTTGTGCCTTACTCACCTACTTCCTTTCTAGGTGAGGATTGATCGAACCGAGTGGTCTCTCCAACTTCCTTTATGGAGCCACGGCCTCAACCACACTTCCACTGAGTGTAGTTGCAACACCTTAGTCTATGGTGTATATCCCTTATTGAGGATTTGTAACCTTGCAGGTAAGTTTGCAGCTGGTATGTGTGATCTCATCACTTTAGCAACATCAGTGTACATTCTGAAAATCGAATATTCTTTATCACTTCACATTTACATTTGTGGAGTACAAGAATCAATATGAGACACAGTGGGAACATACCACGACAATTCCTGTCGTTCCCTTAGAAAATACTTTTTCTTAGCTCCCCTAACGACGGGAAGACTGTCTCATTAAAGTGATAACCCGCAAATCTAGCGGTAAGAGATCTCCTTCCAAAAGGTTTAAAATGCGGATAATTATTGGGAACTCATTTCTAACATAACTACTTAAAAGTTTTGAAAGCCCATCATAGTACGATGTGGAATCGTAATGGCACATAAATAGTGCAACCAAAAATGCGTAAGAACACGAATGTCAGGCTTAAATCCACTTATCAACTGGTACGCAGAAAAGGTTGACAATATTGGGTTCTAAAACGAATTAAGTGAAGGTGCGTTAGATATTGCATATCCCCCAAGTAGTTAAAGGTAGGTTTGTACGCATAATCATGCCATAAACATCAACCTTTGATGATATCCTTCGCGAGACCATGAGGTATAGGATGCTCTTCATTGATCTTATTAAATATGCAATAACCATCAAGCCCTTTTGATGCACACTAGCTAGCATTTACATGGGGTGGTGAGCCCTTACATGTATAATATGTGCTAGTAGTTTTCCAAACGCAAAACTCTTTGGGAACTATAACTAGTCCAAAGTCTGAAAGCATCCACCAGAGCCATAAGTCACTTTAATGGTCCGCATTCTGCGTGGATATATTTCTAGATCACCTTGTTTTCTTTATAATATATGTTGTTTTCCATTTGCATCTTAGGATGGTCTCGATCCTGTTTACTGAAGACTTTATAAAATGAGTGATGTGATTTCTTACTTAAAAGCACAATGGGAAAGGGGAGAGGGGGTTGTGCATCTCATACTTTAGAAAACACTTATTGTGAGATATGCCGTCACTTTGCATTATGTCAATCTTTTTCCCGTTGTCTCGTTCACTCAAATAAAGTGATGTACGTATGAGTTCTTTCAAAATGATCATCATGTCACAACCAAAGTGGCTTTATGATTATGCCAAAGTCTGTATGAGTCAATACCCAGTATTTTATTGTCGAGGTCAATATGGATTCAATAATCCAAATACTAGTGATTTACATTTCACCAAATTGACTCATGAATTTCTCTAAGAATATGCTTCCTTCCACATTCATAGATGCAATCAACTACATTCTCATCACTGTGAGTTTCCACATGATATCCATTTGCATGGGCTTCTTTGGAATTTAACAAGGTGTGATTATCTCTCGGTACATGTAGAGATTTTGTGACGTCTTTGTTCTATCTTGAAAACAAATATCGAGCAGTGCTGCTCTCAATGATCCAATCCTCGTAGTCACATTATAAGGAAATAGTTCAACAACTAGTTTAAATTCCTTAAGCTGGTGGGAGGGAAACCACTATCTGTTAGACATTGAGTCTTGAGATATTAAATAAGTGGTTTGTCCTTATTACTAACCAAAGTGAGATTCGACTCAAGTACTTTAGAGTGAATATATGTTGCGTTTCAGGGGAAAATGATGTACTTTTCATTCCATAAGCGCAGACATTGGATCTAGTTCAAATAAATAGTCAATTGGCCAGACAAACTTTTTATTGTCATTAAAGTTAATGTCTAAAGTATGACCTTCCCGTGGAAATTGGTTGCTACTATGGTACCCGCATTGCATTGCTTGTACCAATAGCGGTAAGAAGATTCATTCCCAACTCTTTGGTGAGAGCTAGAATTACATCTTAGCTTCATCTCATATTCGGTGAGAGCTAGAATTACATCTTTGCTTCATCTCATATTCAGTTGATACCTGTACTTTGGTGTCATTACTACCGGGGGGGAAAAACACATCTTTGTCTCATGATATATATGTCCCTTGTCACATGCTTTATATGAGTCGGTACGTCTAACCCTCATTACTTCGGGGTTATTTCCATTTTCAATTTGCTATATTTAGCTTAATTTGAGAAATTTATTTATCTCAATAGGCCAAGAGAATCTCACTACACATGTCAACCAATTTCTTTAGGTTGAATAGATTACTAAAGATAGTTCTCTTGTTGTCATACTTCAACATATGCTGGTTCGTTAGTATCATGGATGAAGTAGAGAAATTGAAATTTTCTGACTCATATCATCTTTTGTGAGTTCTTCCACATGTGATTTTATTTGAACGTATCTTTTGAAACTACTGACATACTAGTCGAGCAAGTGGACATCCACGGAACATTCAAATTTTGGGAAGAAAATATCAAGTACGCAATAATGGTGTTCAAGTACTTCTAAATCCCAAATAAATATATTTGAATCGAGTTGGTACAACCAATTGGACAAAAGACACCATTCAACTATAGCCGATATCATATTCAAGAGAACATAATAACATTAAGACCAAAATTCTTAATGATCGAGATCAACACTCATAATTTAAATTGACCGTTTATGGACTTATCTTAAGAAAAAACAAACAAAACTAGGCATGTTCTGTAAAATAAATAAGCCCAGCAGGTATTCAATGTAAAAAAAGGAAAAAAACCATTACATTAGTGACATACCTCATATATTGGTTCCCGCTCTATATACACAGAACCGGGACAGCCTTGATCGCACACAGCCGAAGAATAGAACTGGAATGGGATCGGGAACAAAACAAACCGGGATGGACTGGACTGGACTGGACTGGACTGGACTGGATTGGAACGGGTCGACAAATTTTTCTTTCATCTTGGAACGTTTCTTCTTCCACGGACAATTTTCGCTCACAGAGTTTTTTTTTTTTTTTTTTTTTTAAATTATTATTATGAAGTATAAAAAAGAAAGATGAAAAATAATAATAATCAGGCAATCAGAACAGCAAATGGGTAGCAAACATAGTCTATGGAATAGCTTTATGCATCAATGGGATAAAAATTATCGGGCATGATATTTTTGTATACTAATAATAATAATAAAAATGTTAAATCACTAGAAAAAAATATTCATGTGAAGACAAAAGAGATATCCTTATGTATCTCATTTGAATAAAAAAGTAGACCCCTGCTCTAGACATGAACGAAGAAAAAAGAAAATAGATTGGTTGAAAATGGGTAGATCTAAGATACTTTTGTTTTTCTTTTCTGAAGTAAATCTTCGTACTAATCAGACAATTCAAACTGATGATTACAACTGAAATAGGCTAGGGGAATATGGCATAAGATGAAAGAGAAAATTAAATTGAAAAAAAATCAACCAATACCTCAACATATATAGCAATCATCAAAAGGTTCAATCACCCGTTAATAATCTAACCTAGCATCAGATGTAAAGTCATTCTAGTGGTTAAGACCAAACAAATCAAAACGGATACAATTCATAATCAATCATTAATGGATGATCACACGAAGCATAACTGAACAAATTATGCATTGTAAATTTTATTAAGTAACGTATGACACAGAAGAAAAAGAAAAACAGAAGAATTAACCAATCCACCCTTTTTTTCTTCAAAATACAATAAACACAACATAACAAAAACACATGGCGATGTGTTTCTGATTTTAGACATGAGATGTAGATAATTTTACATGGAAAGGAATAAAGATAACAGACAACAAAACTGAAAAAGTAAAAAGCTTTGTTTGAGTAGTATACCTGCAACGTTTCTGATTGAAATAGTAAAAACAAAATCGCATCACAGATTCACGAGATCGTACATAGTCATGATAATCATTAGGAAAAAAATGAAAACTTTGAGCGTTGAAGAGCTCGTGCATGATAACGTTTTGTAATAGAATCTTAGGGAAACAGAAAGAGGCAGGGAAAGAATTTATTCATGAGAGTTATCTAGGTTACATGGATAGATTATCCTTTATATATATGGAGAGGGAAAAACCAAAAGACTTTGGTTTTGAACCCCATTTCCATGGGCATGGGTCCTTTAACAATCTTTTCGCATTAGACATAGATGTGAGAATTTTTAAAATTAATGTATCTTTGATTTGATCTCTCATTTAAGTGGTCAATAAATTCAATTTCTATGTTTTGAATAGTAGATCTGGGGGAGCTCGAAATTAAAGAGAGCAGACGAGCAGGACTGCAGGAGGCTAAGTTGGCAAACGGGAGATTTTTATTTTTCCAGTAAAAAAAAAGGAACATTTGTCGATTATAGAGGCGGCAGTCTGTCAAAGATTAAATCGTCCTTGTTCAGTGTTTAAATCTTTGTCGAATTCAAAGCAGCATCTTAGACAAACAGTCTTTATTTTTCTTGGGTTGATTTTTCTCTAAGAATGACAAGGACGTCGCAGTGCTTACTTTATATCTAAGCAGAAGATGTAGTCTTGTTTATGTTTTTTTTTTTTTTTTTTTTTTTTGAAGCATTTGTTTATGTCATGTAATGGCGTATGACTGATTTAATTTCAATCTGGCTTCATAACATTTGACATAACGATAAATTTTATGAATCTGAAAGGAAAACCAAAATTTAATACCGATAAAAAGAAAGGAAAATTCAAGCTCAATAAAAAGGCAGCAATATTAAGTTGGTACACTGGGTAGTACAATAATGCGTGTTAAAAAGCCAGCAATTTTAAGTTGGCAATTTTGCTGTATTCTTCTGATCCTCGCTTCCTATGTAAGAGAGTCTGCTGCTGCATTATGTCCCTGCAAATATATTTAACCTGGGCTTATGGAAGATTCTGAAGAGAAGAAATATTCTTTTTCATGGTATTCTCGACTATCCACTCCGTCTTCGCTTCTTTGTTGTTGATAGTATCCGCTAGTGGTTTACAGTCAGTAACAAAAGTAACACTTGAAAGTAAAATTTCTTCTAACCATTCTAAAGCTTTTAGAAGGGCTTTTGATTCTGCATGTAAAGCCGAGGAAGCCTGTTCGGAACATGCTGAGAAGTGCATGAAAGCTTCTTGATCCACTGAGTAGAGGATGAAAGCGTATCCCATAGATACATTCTCTTTTTTAAAAGAAGCATCGGTAAATATTATCCAGTCCGTCTTAATATTAGACCACGAAGTTTTGATATTCTTTGCTCTCTGGGTGCACCTAGTAGGAATTTTTTGTTTTGTGGCCGATTCTTGTAGAAATCTCTTAATTTTTTCTATCAAAAATATTGGGTTTAGGTTGATTTTTTCAAAAACAACCTCACATCTGTATCTCCAAATAAACCAATTTATTACTGCAATTTCTAATTTCTTCTTCCAGAAATTTGGCTCTGAAATCCATTTTTCTACCCATGTGGCGATGGAGTCGGTGCAAGTTTGAGTGTTTACTACATCCAAGGAGAAGCCAAACCAAATAGCTCTAGCAAACTGACAGGTTCTGAATAGATGATTTTCCGTTTCTAGTTCTTGAGAATTGCACATGGGGCACTCCGGAGCAATCTCTGGGTTGTGAGCAGCAAGTCTACTTCTTGTCGGTATAGCTTGTTGAATTAATTTCCAAACAAAAAGCCTAATTCTTGGAATTATTTGCATCTTCCATAATTTTTTCCAAGGAAATTCACTATTAATCTAATTTTCCTGATTTTGATTAATTAGGAAATTGTAGATATTTTTCGTTGAGAATTCTCCTGAGGGGTGGTTTTTCCATCTTATTCTGTCTTATTCTTCCAAACTGGGAGAAATAGCGAGAATTTTTTCTTTGGTATCCGACATAAAGAAATCATCTAATTTCTGAGAATCCCAATAACCATCTTGATTTAATAGCTCTTTTACTTTATGCGGTAATGGTTCTTCTTTATCTCTCGGTTTCTGAATTATGTCTGAATTAGGAATCCATCTGTCTTCCCAAATCTTTGTGTTCTCCCCATTTTTTACTTGCCAGATATAATCATCTTTAATGAGACTTGGTCCTTTTTGAATACTTGTCCAAATCCAAAAGAGTTCATAATTTCTAGTAGGCTTCATAGGATTGGAATTGTAGAAATACTTTGCTTCCAAAAATTTCACCCATAATTGATCTTTTTCTATCATTAACCTACTTGCCAACTTAGTTATAAGGGATAAGTTGAACTTGTGAGGATTTTTAATACCTAGACCCCCTTGAGCTTTTGGTTTACTTATACCCCCAGGCTTTTATATATCCACCTTTACTTCTTGAACCATCTTTTTTCCACCAAAAATCTCTTTGGATCTTATCCAATTTATCTAGTGTTTCCTTAGGGAGAGCTAGTATCTGCATTTGGTAAGTTGGGTATGCTTGAAGGACGGATTGAATTAGAACTGTTCTGCCGCTTGAGATAGAAGTTTAGCTTTCCAACCTTGAAGAGTATTATAATATCTTTGTAGAAGCGGTTCAAAGTTTTCTTTTCTATTTCTGTCAAAGAAAAGGGGGGTGCCAAGGTATCGATCTGTTTTTGTCATCAGAGGAACTTTAAGTATTTTTGCTATTATTTTTTCGTGCCCGGGATGAATTTTTGGGCTAAAATATATTCCTGATTTTTGGAGATTGACCATTTGACCCGTAATAGCCCCAAAGGAAAAAAGAATATCTAACAAATTTTTTGCTTCCACTAGGTCAGCCTTAGTGAAAAAGAAACAATCATCTGCGAAGAACAGATGTGATATAGCTGGGGCGTTTTTATTTATTTTCAAACCCGAGATCTTTTTTTCTTCTTTTGCCTTTTCCAAAAGACGGGAGAGAATTTCCATGCAGATAAGAAAGAGGTATGGGGATAACGGATCATCCTGTTTAAGACCTCTAGAATTGGAGAAGATTGGTCCCGGTGAACCATTTAAAAGAATTGAGAAAGATGTTGTGGAGATGCATTGAAGAATTAAATCCACCCAATTATTGCAGAAACCGAAAGCAATTAAAGCTTTTTTAATGAAAGGCCACTCAACCCTATCAAAAGCTTTGGATAGATCTATTTTCAATGCTAAAAAGCCCTTTTTAGTTTTTGAAGTTTTCATAGAGTGTAGAAGCTCGTGGGCAATTATAATGTTGTCCGTAATTTGTCTTCCAAGGAGAAAAGCAGATTGGTTTGGAGATATTATCCTATTCAATAAGGGTTTTAATCTATTGGCAAGGATTTTTGATATCAGTTTGTAGGTCGTATTACTGAGACTTATAGGTCTAAAATCCGTCGGGGTTTGAGGAGTTGATGTTTTTGGTAAAAGGGTAATAAAGGAATGGTTAAACTCCTGATTCATTATCCCTGTTCTGAAAAACTATTGTATTGAATTTATTATGTCTGGACCTATAATTTCCCAATTTGCTTTAAAGAAACCTGGTTGGAAACCGTCTGGGCCAGGGGCACCCCAAGGATTCATGTTAGAGAGATTGGACCAAATTTCTTCCTTTGATGGAATTTTGGTTAGCTGATAATTTTCAGAATCTGAAATGCAGGGTTTAATGATTGAAGATAAATCAACATTGTAGTTGGATGTCTGGGAGGAACCAATTTGAGTGAATGATTAATAAGAAGAGAGTTTATTTGATGTCGCGAGAGCCATAGGCCCGAATGATCTCTGAGGGTGTGGATGGCATTGATTTTCTTCCTATTATTGGCAAAAGCATGGAAGTATTATCTGTTTTGGTCAAATTCTTTAAAGAATTTATCCCTGGAGATCTGGTGGTAGTAATCATTTCTAATTTCATACCATTTTCCTAACTCTGCTTGTAGATTTTTTAGCACATCAATTTTGTATGGATATTATCTATTTTGTTATTTAATTTCTTAATATTTTTATGAATATTTCCGAAAATATTTTTATGGGAAAGGTCAGAAGAAAGGGCTTTCAGTTTATTTGCGAGGTTTCTATCTGTTGAGTTTTCTGAGTGAAGTTTCCATGATGCTTCAACAACTGAGGATAAAGAAGGATGGGTTAACCAAGATCTAAGGCATCTAAAAGGTTTGTGAAGCTTTCTTGTTTCCGGGTTGGAATCGAAAAGTATAGGGGTATGATCTGATCCCACTCGGGTTAGATGACTTACCTTTGTGCCCGGGAAATTCTAGATCCACCGATAAGAGGTTAGTGCTCGGTCAATTCTTTCACAAATGTTATCTTCTCCTTTTCTATTGTTCGGCCAAGTAAATGGAGCGCCTTCAAAGCCCACGTCTTGTAGCCCCAAAGAGTCAATAACTTGTGTAACGAAAGTCTTAGTACTTGAACTTGTTTTGTTTCCACCTTGTTTTTCACCCGGATCCAAGATTATGTTCAAATCTCTAACTAAAACCCATGACTTTTGAACTTGTTTTGCTAACTATGAGATATAAGACCATTGCGATATTTTCTCATCAGCATCGACTGCCCCATAGATGTAAGTAATTTCAATTTCTATTCCATCTATTGTTGATTCAAAGTGGAAGACATTTAACTGAGCTGACATTAGCTTCAAAGTTGTGTTGTTGTGCCAAGCTACTGCTAGACCCTTAGCGATTCCCACCGATGGAACTATGAACCAATCATGAAACTTGGATTTTTTCATAAAAAAATCCATTCGATCGAATGGGGATTTTGTTTCCGAGAGAAAAATTATATCTGGTTTATAAAAATTACATAAGTGGTCTAAATGGTCTCTAGTGATTGGTGTTCCAATGCCTTGAACGTTCCATGATAGTAGTCTCATGGCGTCTCTTAAAGAGAAGGCCGAGGTACCAGGCACTAAAAAAATTCCTTAAACTGGAAATCAAAATCACTAGGGGACCAATTAAGAAAATTTGAGAGATTCTGGCTACCTGAGAAATGAGAAAGAACACAAAATCATAGAAATAAGGAAACAAAGAGAACCAGCTAAATACAGGGAAGGAGGGATATCGCTCAGTGAATTCAAGACTTTACAGGAAATGAAAGAATAGAATGGACAGACTGACAATACTGGAAGCAGACCTAGAGAAAGGGGAATGACAACACAAACCAGCCAACTAGTATGCAGACTAAACAGAGAAAGAGGAACTAGAAATGAGAATTCTGCAGATGAAAGAAAAAAACAATAGAAAACATCTTACCAACCCTGTAACGCCGTTGAGGGATCTAATTGATTCTTGCAGTATCAGAAAATAGGTTGGCGAGAATGGAAAATATTGCTGGTTGTGATAATGATGAGAAATAAAATTAGTTGTTGGATACTAAAAGCAGGGTGAAAAGCCCAAAATTAAACATAATAATGCCTTTGCACGCCACTAATTAAACAACGAAAGCTCTATTCATGGTCTGTTCAGGAGGAGGAAATTACAATGAAACCAGAAAACCACCAGGAGTACCAAGAGAAGATGGAGAGGGGTAGAAATTTGAATAAAAAGTCTCCAAAATTTGCCAAAACAACATATACAAATGCACTGTTCATCATGGGGTTACAGATTTATGACCTTTTTTTTTTTTTTTTGCTTTTCTTTTCTTTAAAAATTTGGTGGAAAGAAACATCGCACTGGTTGAACTATTTGACAATAGAAACTAGAAGTATTTGACAAAAGACAAGGGAAAATTGGAATACCAGACCAAAGCTTGACAAAGGAAATCCAAATAGTTTACTGGTTGGACTATTTTACATTGTACAACAATGAGATGGGATAAGGGGAGCATTGGAATACCAGACCAAAGGCTGACAATGATCCAAATAGTTCGGGCGCAGTGGCAAAAACACAAAGGAGGAAACCAACAACTGAAAGACACAAGGATGGTAGGCAATAAACCAAACATTTGAGGAGCAACCAAAAAGAACAAACACAAGGACTCATATGCTGGACAAATTCTCAAAGACTTTTAAACAAACAGCTTGGCATCAAACAAAGCAGTGGATAGAGAAGAACAAACAGATGAATACATAAAAATTTGATAAAAGAATCAACGCAACAAAGGCCATTAAATCCAACAAGAGAAGAGTAACCGGAATACCCGAATGATGCGATAAAATTGAATCCAAATCGGCAGTTCAGAGCTTGTTGTAAATGAGATCCATCAATTAGGGGTTGAGATTATAACATAGAATAGCTTTTCCGAGCGAAAATCAACCACAAAATCCAACTCTCTCCAATCACCGACAAATTCTCTAAACGGGAATAACAGCTAAAATCTCCATCATTAACAATAAAAGAACCAGCAAATAAAAGGTAAAAGTCGCCAAAAGGATTAAGAAAAGGATACTGCAAAGAATCGGGAGTCTCTGATGGGCTACATGGCCGGTAAACTAAAGTATTAGCCGTACATGGAGGCGGTACTAAAGCTAGCTTTTAGGTGTGAAAGCGAAAAAAGAAGTATGTTGGAAAAAATGATTTGTTGATTATCCGTCAACCTAAGTTCGTGTATTAATAATAAAAGATTTAACATCCAAATAGCTAATGTTGGTTGACGAAAGAAATATATTTTCATCAGTAATAATCAACCCTATATAAATCGAAGATTCCTTAAATTAGATGGAAATAAGAAAATTATTTAAATAAGAATATAGTCAAAATTTTAAATTTATGTTGCCTGGATTATTCATTTCAAGATGCAACAGCCATCTAATGCACATTGTTATTTATTTTCCTGTCAAAATTACATATTGCAAAAGGTCCATCAAAAGATTATTTTCAAGTCCATGAGATAGTCTTTAATGTCAATTTCTAGATTTTTTTCGCCTAGTGTTTATAACCAAATTTTACTCAGTGAGCCAGCTAAATACTTATAGCCATACAGAAATAGTCAGAACGCGTACTTGGAGGTGGAGTCTCGCATAAAATTATAGGAGTAGTTATATATATGTTGAAATAAATCTATCATTATGTATGCATCAGATGGTTAATTAAATTTATATTTAGTTGTATAAATTATTCCAGGTCCATGAGATAGTCTTCTAGCGAATGTCAACTTTAGGTTTCTTCACTGCTTTTAAATGGGAGTGACGGCGAAAATTATGCTTAAAGCCAATATGGAAACAAGCAAAACATATGCTTCAGCCTCACACGAGATAACTATTTTGGGAACCGAAATTCAATCCGGATAATCAGAGAATTTCTCTAGCAAAGGTTTGGCTTAAATTCCCTGGGCTAAGCTTAGACTACTGGACAGCGGAAAATTTGTTGGCGCTCGGTAAGGCTTTCGGTAATCCTATCCAGGTAGATGACACTACTCTCTCTATGGATTTTGGTTTCTTTGCTAGTGTTTTGGTAGAAGTGGACTTTGCGAAGAAGATTTCAGATCAAGTTTGGGTTGGAGATGGTGATGGTGGTAGTGAAAAAGGCTTTTGGCAGTCTGTTGAGATTCCGAAAGTCCCAAAATTTTGTTCCCATTGCAAAATTGTGGGACATTTTGTCTCTGATTGTAGATCAAAACCTGATGTTGTGGCTGCAGTTAACAAGATTGAAGCTACTGGTGTTATTAGTGAGACTGTTTAGAGGAAGAAACGAATATCAAAAAATACCAAAGAAACTTTTTCAGTTAAAGAGATTGAAGAAGGTATTAAGTTGGATAAGGAAGTTGCAAGATTTGCAAATCCGGTTATGGACGGTGATAGCACCTCCTCATCTGATCCTTCCATTCCCCCGATTTCGAAACTTTTAATAGATTTGAAGGGATTGAGGGAGAGGAGGTTGCTACTTCGAAGTTAGTAGTGGAAGATTCGGAGATGGGCATCAAGAAGTCATGTTCTTCCGAGCCAATTTTAGTTTCGAACAGAAAGTTAAGTTTAAAATCTAAAGCAACAGGTTTCTTCCCAAATGGTTCTTTGAGCACAAAAAAGAAAATTATGCCTAAATCCTTTATTGATCTGAACAAAATTTCTACAACTAGTCTCAGTGACATGGGTTCCGTAATGGGGTTTAATTTTCCGCCCTCGAAGAAAGATCTCCAAGAAATGTTAAGTGGTATCGTGGGAAATCATGTCGGCTTAATCATTGAGGATGTTGATGAGATGCCTCCTTGAAAGTGTGTTGTGTTCTAGTAGTTCTTGATAGTTTGAAACTTTCTTCGGTATGCAAGTTGCTTCTTCTGTTGAGGTTCTTGTAAGCTTAGAAATTATATTTCTTTAGCTCTTGTCATGTTCTTTTGCTTTTTCTTGGGGCTCTTTGCTCTACTTTAGTTGTATCTGCCTGCACACGGCTTGTGTGCCTTTATTTTAACTAAGTTTGCCGATCAATAAAAAAAAAGATAACTATATACTGCAATTTGCATGTGACAACGAAATCATGATATTTATGGTGCTACCATAATTTAATCACTTGACAAGTTATTTAGTACTGTGGTAATTCAAGATTTTAAGTGTGTAGGCTCATTTTTCTTGATTATACTTTTTTGTTAGATATTTGGGAGCAGAAGATCATACCGAAAGTTCAGATGTTGGGGTAAACTAATATCGTTGGCTAGTAAGGAATTTGCCGTTCATTTTATTATCTTTGAATTCCTTCCATATACTTTGATAATTGCTCCAGGGAAGTTAATTTCTCAGCAGATACAGTGGCTAAGAGAGGTGCTCAAATGTCAGCAGGTGAAAGACAGTATCACATTGGTAGGCCAATTTTTTTTCCCAAAAATAGAAATGCCAGAATGTGGATATTACTGATTTTGTTAGGTGGGGGAAGAGATTTTAGTTTTCACTAAGTTGAGGCAATTGTTTAGCCTTGTTTACTTGTTCTTGATTATAATTTTGGTTGCTTATTTTGGTTGTAATTTTTTCTTCTTCCTTGGTAATAAAAAATAAGTGATTTAGCAAAAAAAATTAAAAAATAAATTCAGGGGTTAAATATGAATGAAATTTTTATGGCCGATGAACTCAAACTGAAATTGATTTTTAACTTAGGCATAAATTTTTTATGCTTAGATGAAGAAAAAAAAGAAAAAAAAGATGGTGAGTTAGTAAAATCTCTTGCCGGGTCTTTAAAGATCCACTTGAAGAATATTTAAGTTATGGTACAATTTCTGATATCGACGGGAAAGATTTGTACACAGAATTAAAGATCATAAGAAGGATAATTTCAACAGATATAAAGAAGCCAATAGAAGTGTTACACTTTTTGCAAGAGATGGAAGGTTGTTATCCCAATGCCTGGATTGCTTACAAAATCTTGTTTACGATAGTTGCCTTTGCAGAAAGAAGTTTTTCCAAATTGAAATTAATCGAAACATATCTTCGATCTACAATGCTACAAGAGAGGTTAAATGGATTGGCTGTGATAGCCACTGAGAGACAAATAGCTGAATTACTTGATTATAAGCCTATTATTAGAGACTTTGCTTCTGAAAACACCCGAAGAGCAGTTTTACCCCTACTCAGTAAAAAAATTTCTTAGTTCATTTTTTATTTCATTACGCTTATAATGATGATTAAACTGAATACATAGTCGCTTAACTGATTTATGGTGTTAAGAGAATGATCCAACAATATACGTTTTTTTTTTGTTGTTGTTGTTGTAGGGGCATCTTTTCGTATGGTTACTTGTGGGCATCAATACTTCAGGGCTGGCCCTGATGATGCGTATGTGTAAATTTGATGAATGATCATGAACACACCCATGGTAATTTTCCAATATCCTCTTCCTGTTTATGCGATCTCGTTTAGGTGTTTTTGGTAAGTAGCCTGACAATGGAATATGTTTCCCATGTGGCCATTTTTCGTTGCCCCCTAACAGAATCTTTATCACTGGGACAGGCAAGTGAAACACATTTCACTTTCGTGATGACTGATGACTGATGAACCCAAAACACCAAAATGAAAAATCACATTCACGAGTTAAAAATAGTAGTACAAAAATTCTTAACAACCCACCTAAAAACTCATTAATTACGTTTGATTATGAATGCCATGTATTAATAGAGATGTGCCATATTAGCACCTACCAGCATAATTCAAGTCTTTCCCAGATAAAAAGAAGTGGATTTTCCATTAAGCTTGACAGTGGGCCGCTACAAAGAATTTTTAAAAACACTAACACCTTTTGTTCTGCATCATCATACTATTATGGAAATTTGATCATTCCATAGGATAGTTTTCTATAATTGGATTCTAGAACTGAAAATACAAGTATCCTCAATATGCTAACCAAAAAATGGGTCATTTGGATTAAACTGTCCGTATACAAATTAATTCGTTGTAGTCCCTACTGCCAAAGGTTATTTAAAAGAAGATACTTTATAAAAGCTTTCAGGATACGATGGGTATGCGGGATAACTTGCTTCTTAATTTTGGAGGTTAAGGCTTTTCTTATCCGGTGGCCTTCTCTTCAGAATTATTTTAAGTACACTTTACATGTATGTAAGTAGTATTCTTTTTAATTGAGGCTGTTATATTTTATTGTCTGTTTCGTTGCTCGGTGTATTTCCTTTTTGGGATGGTGTTAAGTTCCTCTTTTTATCAATTTAATATTGACAAATGCTATCCCACACGACTTTGCGGGATGGCTTCCCGCAAAGTCGGCTTCTTTGCCGTTGGATGATCAAATCAACGGTTAGATTCACATTCAGGAAAGAACCCACCATTTTCAGAAAAGGACCCACCATTTCCACTAAAAGGTGCTGTTAAATCTAGGTTTTAGCATAATCTAACGGTAAAGAAGCCGCCTTTGTAGGAAGCTATCCCGCAAAGTCGTGTTGGATAGCACTGCTCTTCAATATTATCGTTTTCGTCAAAAATAAATAAAAATGTATACCTTTCTTATTTTCATTTTCCACTTACAATAAATCCTACAATTGATTACCAATAACAGCAAAGATATGAGATACGGTTGCTTTTCATCATGGAAAACATTTTGTTCCCTACTGTTTTAATTTTGAAACAAAATAAAAGTCACTGAGTTTTGTAACTTTTATTACTCCCTCTAGTTCTAGATAATAAGTTGATTTGTTTATTTTGATATGTTAAAAAAATGGGCTAGTTTCTATAAATGAAAAGTTAAATGTTATGGATTTACTAAGAGGACACATTTGGGAGACACTCACGGTTATATGGGGATGGATTTTGGCTAAGGGGGTATTTTTAATTTCATCCCCTCAAAACCTAAATCAATTTCAATACTGATGTTAGTTTTTGTATGATACGGAAAATACTTAGATCTTAGTAGCTGCCAAATCAAGGCGCCTTAACCGTGTCAAAGCCCTGTTGGAAAATTGGATATGAATGGAGATTTTGAACTAGTACCGTGTGAATTTGGGTGTTGGGCTGGTTTAGTAGTTATGGGCTTAATCCTAATTTGGCCTATTAGTTAGGTTAAGATAGTTTCAAGTTTGAAATGGTAAGAAACCTAAAACCAGACGTGAAGAGAAACAACTCTTCAAGAATTCAAGTTGGAATTCTAGAGACACACCCCTTGAAGAAATCCTTGAAGCATCATGATTCTTCTTTGAAGAGGTACTAGTAATTCTATAAATACCCTACACACACTTAGAGATTGCAATCAATTAGAAACCTAATTATCATCCTACTGCATTCTAAAATCATCAATTTAGTTTGTGTTCAAGAGAGAGTTCATCACTTTAAGTTTGGTTCGCCGTTTCTCGAAGTTTGGAGTGCTACTACATCGAGAAGATAGTCGTTGTATCCTGGGAGACAGACATCGATAATCTGTAAGCACCAGTGCGGGGTGAATCTGTCTTAAGGCTAGAGGATATAATCCTTGCCTCGACTTTGGTTTCGTTTAATTGGGTTTGCATTTCTCTTCTTCTCTGTTTGTTTTATTGCAGTTTATACACAAGATTGCCAACAATCTTAAGACAGAGTTCTTTCTTATTTTATTGTGTGTATACTGTAACTTACAAAGTCCTAATCACGGAACTTTGGTTTGGTACTAACTTCCTTGAATGAAGTTTGTGGTACAGGTCGGCGGTAAGTTAAAATTAACCTTGTTTATGTTTGTACTGGGTGCGTTTTCAATTGGCTTTAGGTATCCAGTGGGTACACGGATTGGTCTCAATTAGATTGATCAACTGCGACATTATAAACGAATTCTGTCATAGTTCTTCTATATCTCCTCTCCTAACAGTATTGCCTAAAGTTGTTTTCGTCACTTAGTGCAATAGTTATATACAGTGGACTTCTAAACTCCTGACGGGTTATATGTCCTTGTATATTTGGAAGCCAAAGTGATTTCTGTGTGTTTTGTCTTTTGTGCTTACTGTACTTAATATATTTCGTCTTTACTGCATGTGTTCTTGGTATTCAGAGTTACTGCGTGTTCGTGTTTCGTGACCTGTTTGCTAATCAAACTATTTTGGAAGTTCTTTTACAGTAGAAAATGGAATCCCAGACTTGCATAAATACGACGGCAGTCGTATCGGAAGTAAAATTGGTTGAGATTCTAGAGAATGGTGGCTAGATAGCGGGGCAACTAGTCATATTTGTGCCGATAAGAACATGTTCTCTTCTTATCAAATTGTGTATGATGAAACTCTTTACATGGGAAATTCTGCAACATCAAAAGTTGTCGGAAAAGGAAAAGTCATTCTCAAAATGATTTCCGGAAAAGAACTCACTTTGAATAACGTTCTACATGTGCCAGGTATGCGGATTAATTTAATCTCTTGTTCATTATTAGTAAAGCATGGCTTTAAAATTGTATGCGTGTCCGACAAAGTTATCTTATCAAAGAGTGATATGCATGTCGGTAAAGGATACTTGTGTGATGGGTTGTTTAAATTAAACGCACTCACGGAAATTCCCAAAGGGAATAAAATTGCTTCTTCTTATTTGGTTGAGTCATCAAATATATGGCATGGTAGACTAGGCCATGTTAATTATGGTTAAATTCGAAAACTAATTAACATGGATCTAATACCAAAATGTCACATTGATTTAAATCATAGATGTGAAATTTGTGTAGAAGCAAAATTAACAAGATCATCCTTTCATCCGGTTGAAAGAAATACGGAACCGCTAGATTTGGTTCATACGGATATTTGTGATTTTAAATCAGTGCAAACAAGAAATGGGAAAAAGTATTTTATTACTTTTATTGATGATTGCACTCGTTATTGCTATGTCTATCTAATGAGAGGGAAAGACGATGCAATAGACATATTTAAGCACTATAAAAATGAGGTAGAAAATCAATTGAATAGAAAGATTAAAATTCTGAAAAGTGATAGAGGCACTGAGTATGATTCACCATTTGCGGATTTTTGTTCGGAGCATGGAATTATCCACCAAACTACTGCTCCTTATAATCCACAATCAAACGGTATTACGGAACGCAAGAATCGTACATTGAAAGAAATGATGAATGCCCTATTACTAAGTTCAGGATTACCGGACAATTTGTGGGGGGGGGGAAGCTGTGCTTACCGCAAATTATATTCTAAACAAACTACCTCATAAGAAAAAGGAAAGTACCCCTTATGAATTATGGAAAGGCCATAAACCTTCCTATAAATTCTTAAAGGTGTGGGTGTGTCTTGCAAAAGTGGAAGTTCCTTTACCTAAGAAGGTAAAAATAGGTTCCAAACCCTTTGATGGAATTTTCATTGGGTATGCAGAAAATAGTAGTGCTTATAGATTTCTGGTACATAGATCAGAAATTTCAGATATTCACACAAATACGATAATTGAATCTAGAAATGTCGTATTTTTCGAAGATATCTTTCCATGTAAAGATAGAAATAAAGGTACGAGTTTAAGTGACTCAAATGAAAAATTGAGTAACAAGAAAACTTTTGATCAGATTGATAAAAATCAATTTAATCAAGATAGTTGTAACTTACAAATTAACGAGCCTAGACGAAGTAAAAGAATGAGAACTTCTACATCTTTTGGCCCTGATTTTCTGACATTTTTGTTAGAAAGTGAACCTCAATCTTATAAAGAAGCAATGTCGACTCCGGAAGCACCTTTCTGGAAAGAGGCTAGAGATAGTGAGGGTCAATCTCTTTTACAAAATCACACTTGGGAATGGGTGGATCTTCCCCCTGGTTGTAAGCCTTTGGGCTGCAAGTGGATTTTCAAAAGAAAGATGAAACTAGACGGTTCAGTAGACAAGTATAAGGTGAGACTTGTAGCAAAAGGTTATAAGCAAAAGGAAGGATTAGATTATTTCGATACATACTCTCCTGTAACGAGAATAACCTCAATCCGAGTATTAATTGCAATTGCTGCATTACATAACCTTGAGATACATCAAATGGATGTTAAAACGGCTTTCTTAAATGGTGAATTAGATGAGGAAATCTATATGGAACAACCTGAAGGTTTGATAGTTCCCGGTTAAGTAAAATCATCAGGTAAAACTTTAATATCAGAACCCATGACATCGAGATACCTTAAAAAATTTAAATGCCTAAACCCACCAAGAAACCAATAACCATTATGCATCGACAGAATGTCAATGTTTGCAAATTGTGGGAATGATTCAATGACACATCATGTGGCGAACCAAATACACAGTTTGAGAGGTCCAGATACCTCAAATAATTAAGCTAGGAATCCGAGAAGGAAAATTTTGTATCCCATAGACCGACTGGTCATTTTATGTATTGGTTTGTTTTGATTTCTTTTTTTGTAGTAGACACTGATAGCAGTCGGCACTGATATTAGTTTGAATGCAATACCGGTTGTTATATTCGGTATTGTTTTGTTGATGAAGCCAATACCGATTGTGTTAGTCGGCATTGTTTGTAGGTTGAATTCAATACCGATTGAAATTAAGTTAAATGGGTATTTTTGTACTTTAGGAATCGGAATAGTAGATTATTATGATTCCAATACCGACTGTTAGTTACCAATGCCGACTGTTGTTTGCATAATTGTGTGAAAATTGAACTCTCCCCCTTGAAATCGTTTTTGTCGGGTAACACTTCCCACTGTCGATTGTCAAGTGTTAACACATTTGGAGATACTTAAGGATAATTTAGCCATTACAAAAATTATTTGGATAAGGGTTTTTTAAATTGCTTCATAATGTTTTTTTAGTTACCCAAATTTGTGAGAGTATCCCCAATTGTGCCTTCTTTACTAATCCATCCATGGAGGGACTATTTCTCTTTCTTCTTCTTTTTTTCTCCCTCTCACCTTTTTTTCTTTAATATTAAATGAATGAGACTAATGATAAATTAAAAAATAATATGAAAAGGTGGTTAAATGATTAGTTTTCTTAATCTTTGCGCAAACCAAACAAACCTATTTTTTAGGAATGGATGAAGTATAAACATATTATTTTCCCGGTGTTTCACTTCATCAAATAACAATATAATGATTTATACTTAATTAGAAACCAATTTCTCCCGAGTACATCGATATTAGGCCCTAAATCAAATAAACATAAGAAAACTGAACGCCGTGTTATTTATCTTCCAACAATATTAGTTTACTCCAACATCCCAATATGAGGTATGATCTTTTACGTTTGGATATCCAAGAGACAAACTAGAAATAAATGAGCATTACACACTGTATCTTGAGGGGCTACTCAACTTGTCAAGTGATTAACTTATAGTACGCAGCACCGTAAATGAGCTATCCATGATTTCGTTGACACATGCAAATTAAAATTTAACCACTCCTGTGGTTCTCTCGTGTGAGGCTGAAGCATACGTTCTGCCTGTTTCTACACGACTTTAAATAATACTCATCCTGTTTCTTTAGGCATAATTTTCACCATCATCCACCGTCATTTTAAACCACGCGAAAAAACCTAAAGTTGGCATTAAAGGACTACTTCATGGATGTGGAATAATTTAAACAGCTCAATTTGCATTTTATTGAATTTGCTTCATGCATAGTATAGATAATAGATCTTATGTACGTTCCATCGTCCTAGGACCTAGTCCTTAATGAGTATTTTTTTCTTCAACTTCGACCGTTTCATCATTAACTACTTGCTCAATTTCGAAAATATAGGCTTGTTTCATGTTTAATTTATACATAAAACTAGCCTATATTTTTGAAATAAAGTGAGTAATATATTGCACATATAGGACACTATTGGAATTGATGTAGTACATCTTTCTCTGTATCAACTCTTTATGTTGATTCATTGTTTAGTATCAACAATGATTGTTGATCCCTTACGGCAGTATCAACTATGACTGTTGATCTTTGATGAGTGCCAAATATTGCATATTTCTACACCTTTTTATTGGCAATTAACTCATCTTTTGCACTTTAAAATCATATATTATCCCAAATTTTGTATTTTCATTGTTTTCAAGAATAATTACTTTTACTAATTTATTTTGTGTTTTTAGCCAGTAAATAAACTTGGATGAATTAAGGAGCAGAAAAGTGGTGACGATGGAAAAGAGACGACAAAGCTCACACTAGAAGGCAAGTGAAGAATGTTGTTTGCACCTTTTTACGCAAGTGAAGAATGTTGTTTGCAAGAGCAAAAACTAGAAATGGGCTTGAGATATTAACTTTCAAGAGGAATTGAGCTTAGAAGAAGTAAAAACAAAGACTCAAATCTGTCTCCTACCTGAGCCATCAGATTCAATGTAGCTGCTAAGCATCCAACAACATATCCATGCGGTACAGCGACATTTGTTGCTTCCGCCCAACACCGGAGCACCTGCTATTCATCTCCTAATTGAACAGAAGCCAAACATCCCCTTTGTACGTCGTTCTCATCTTCTCCAGACTCTACAAAACCTTCACCTCCATCTCTCCATCGATCACTTCCATCCCCGACCTTTTCTGATCTCAGCCACCTTCTCTATAGCCATCAATCAACCTTTTAGTCTCTATCTATCTCTATCTTAGCTTCTTCTCCAAAACAGTAACCCTAGAAGCTAGGATTGAGAGAGATAAGGCTAGGGTTATCTTCACAGCTGTAGAACATCAAATCAAGGAGATGGAAAGTTGAATTGAAGAAGGGGCTTGTAAGAAATTGCGTTTTTGGTGAGTGGGTATTCTCTAATTTTCGAATTGAAGTGATTGAGAGATTTTTGTATAAATATAGAGGAGATTGTGATGTAAAAGGGATGCCCGGATTAGCCGGTGCACCAAGCAGTAGTTTAGGTTTGATTTCATTATCTTCATGATGTTCTGATTTCATAGTTAGGGTTTAGATGAAACCATTAATCTATTGCTAAGTTTAATTCAAGTTCTGGTATTGTTCTTGTTATACTGTAATGTTTTGGATAAATATAATCTGAGCATTTCATCATTTTTCTTTCACAGTGTATGCCATGTATCCATTGTAGTTAGAACATCACTATGTTGATTGTGCTGCAACTCATTTTTAACTGATTATTGTTTGATCCTTTGACTAGTTGTGCTTTAATCAGACAGTTAGTACTTCGGAGGGACACCTTAGTTGCGGTTAGAATATCCATATCAGATTTGTTTACTCATCTAAGTGATTGATCTGCGGTTAGTTATTTTGTGAGAGGGCAGCTAATACTAGGATTAGATAATTATCTTAGTGATACTAAACCTTCCTCCTGAAACCACCCTTTGATCTGCAGCAGACTAAAATCTTCACTGCTATCTAGATAGTTGATAGACGCATTTATGTGTCTATTTTCATCTCTTTTGTGTATATTGTTAGTACCCATTTTTGTACTAATTTTGGTATTTTATCCCTTTGTAGGTGTTTTTGGAGAAATAGGCTTTTGCGGCGAAATTGGCTCGAAAAGTTGTTAAAGGCACCTGGAAGGACATTTGCTATTCGGACTCTCATTTTGGATAAGGGGTAACCCCTTCCCAGGCAGCTGCTAAGCACAGACCGGGATTGGATAGGGGGACACTTTCTTCACGTTTTGAAAATGAAATTTTGGCAGGAAATTTTGCCGCAGTGAAGAACAAAGTAAAGATTGCGATTTTGGGCTAGTTATGAAGAGATTAAAGCTCTGATTTTTCTTGGGCTCGCTTATTAACCCTAAACAGGCGAGGTTGGAATGGATCCAAATTGGCTAGAACCCGGATTGGAGTCGAAACAGGGATGAATAATATCACGGGTACAATCACGACAACTTTATGGTTTATTTTTGGAAACAAACGTGAAGAAGTGGAGAGAAAATATCCTAGTGATTTGATTCTACCATCTAACCGTTAATATCACTTCTAGAAACGTGTAGAAGAGAAAAAAAAATTGGAACTTTGGACCAAAGAAAAGAGGAATTTCTCGGTTTTTAGTTGCCCTATGATGTATAAAAGAGTTGGTACGAGTCCTAGGAAGGTAAGGAACACTTTGGGGGAAGTTTATAGCCTTAGAGAAGCGGAAAAAATCAACTGGAGGAGAACGCGTTCTGCTACTGCTGCCGGAGAAGAAGAAGAAGAACATACAACCCACACTGAATCGTCGCAGACGAATATCGTAGTTCAACAGCAGAAGTTGAGTATCGTTTACAAACAGTTTCCTGCAGTCACAGAAGACCTTTACCGACGATTCTGTCTTCTGTTTTATACCTTCAGCGACTACAGTGTATTCTTTTACTCTTTTAATCAACTTTTGAGCTATAAATATGTACTTTGAGCAAGTGATTAATATGAGGAGCTAAACCCCTTAGCCGAGGCGACGGAGGAAGCCATTGTTCCATGAAAAGTGGTATAATTCTATTTTAATTATTTGTGCAATTTCTTATATGATTATTTGCTTTGATTGAGAATTGATTGAATGATTTTTCTTAAACATTTGTGATTTGTCTTGATAGATTATGCTTAGACCTATGTTTTTGATATTCTATGCTTTCGAAATACACTTGTTATTCCAAAAATCTACTTTTGCAAAATATTAGAATCACTTTAAACGTAAAGAGTTGCATGAATATTGATTAGATTATATCACTTAATTGGTTAAAGGTGGAATCCAGAGTCTCAGTGTTTTTTTATATTTTTGATACAACTTTATTTAATTATTGAGTTTAATTTGAGTCTAAAAAATCCTTCACAAGTCTTAGAGTTCGAATCTTTTTACCACTACAACTACAAAATACATCAATAGTCGGCAGAGCCTAGAAGTTCACCGATGTCTATACAAGGGACAAGAGTAGTATTGAAACTGGATTGACTTAGTATAGGTTAAGAGGTGGATTCGAATGCCTTAGCATCCTATTTATTTGCTTGTTAGATTACTCTTTGCTTTCGTTTTTGTTATTTCAGTCACTACCAACCTCTCAGTCATATCGACAAAACAAAGCTATTTTGTGTTACTCTTGTTTCGAATCAGCTTTAGTAAGGACGTAGCTTCAACTTACACCTACCTTGTCCCTGAGGATCGACCTGTGCTTTCCCTGTGTTACATTAGGATACTGTGCACTTCCAGTTATCATTGTAGGTACTGTTTATAAGATCCATCAATCTTTTGCTTACGTATCAACTATAACAGTTGATCCAACATTTCTAATTAGCTTACTTGCTTTGCAATACTTTTTTCTTTCCTAGTTTACGTATAATTAATTTTCTGTTCTTTTTAGTCGGTTCTTGTGAACCTATTTAAAGGCTATGCCTTCTTGTTTAGAGATATATCTTATTATGAATATTATTCAATCAATTTCATTATGAAATTATAACCCTAGAATCTTGATCCTAGAATCAGATTTTATTAAGTTTCTGACGAAACTTAAACTCTATCTTCATCCCGAGCAACTAGTTTGCTTTCACCCTTATCTGTGCTACACTAGTTGGTATAATATACAGAGTTTTTCAGATTTTTATCTAAAGACAGATCCTTATAACGCTTCCGCAACACAAAACCTATATTTCTTTGCAATGGCAGATGCAACTTTTACCAAAGCTGATATGGAACTACTTATGAAAGAACTCTTGAAGAACTCCGTCGCTGAGATTAAAACTTCCATTACTTTTCTGGAGACCAATATTGAGGAAACTGGAAGTTCTCTAGAGACAAAGCTAGGAGTTCATGAAGAATACATACTCAAATTATGGAAACACGCAGGATTTGAAGATAAGGACATGCCTGGGTTAGACGATGATAAAGAAGCAGGAGAAAAAGAAGATGATGAAACAAAGAAAGTTAAGGAAAGTTCTTTTGTTCAGAATACTTCTATTCCTGAGAATTTATCACATCATCTTCAACACAAAGAACCTTTTGAATGTTTTCTTAACCAAAAACCTGTTGTTGTGCATATAAACTATGATGATGATGATAAGGCTGAAGAACACCAAGAACAATGGTGGATTGAAGAAAAATGACTTAAATATGGTATGAATCCTTATGGAACTTTCATAATATAAGTTGAATGCTGATATCCCTAACTTTCATGGTGGCTTACACATTGAAGACTTGCTGGATTGGTTTTATGAAGTCGATTCGTTTTTCAACTTCATGGAAGTTCCTGACTCTTCTAAAGTTAAACTGGTTGCATATAAACTTAAAGGTGAAGCTGCAGCTTGGTGGGAAACACTCAGTGAAGATCGACGCAATGCTCAAAAACCTCTTATACATACTTGGAATCGGATGAGAGATTTATTAAGAGATAAGTTTTTACCAAGAGATTATAAACAACAATTGTTTATCAAACTTCAAAACTGTCGACAAGGAGCCATACTTGTTGAAGAATATGTAGCTTATTTTTATGGTTTAGTTGCTCATAACCAATTGAATGAAACTGAAGAACAATTAGTTGCACATTTTATAGATGGTTTGAACAACTTAATTCAGCAAGGGATGACACAATCCGTGTTTACAATGGTTGAAGCTATCCAACAAGCTATTAAAGTAGAAAGGCGTGTACTTAGTACTTCTAGACAAGCATCGCCAAGACAGGTTCGTTATCAACATTATTATAAACCTGCAAAACCATATAATTCTTATTATGGTAACCAAAGTGACAGGGGATCAAAAATCGTTGTTGATCCACATGAAAGAAATTCTAGTCAAGCTTCTCAACAGCAACAAACTTCATCTCTTCTTTCAGACAATGCTCCGGTAATGCATATTCCATCTGCTAAGCCACCTTAGACTACTCAACAACGAGATGTTGCTCCAACTACTAGAGGTAATAAGTATCAACAAAAATTTCCTCCTTTAACTAAACCTCCTAATCTTTATTCAAAGTTTCAAGGAGATAGATGCAACAAGTGCAACCAAACTGGCCATACTTCTAGTGATTGTCGCAAGTTTCATGCTTATATTAATTAAACTCATGAAGAAACACAAGAAGATGATGCACTGGGGGATGATGAAATTAATTATATACATGAACATGAGTCTTATGATGAAGATTTTCTTGGAGTTATTCGACCCATATTAATTACTGAGCCATGTGTTACTCAAAGACATAATATTTTCAAGTCTCATTGTGTTATTGTGTTATTGAAGAGAAATTTTGTAGCATAATTATTGACAGTGGGAGTACATAAAATTATGTGTCTGCAGGGTTAGTTGAGAAAATTGGTTTGCCTGTTATTGCTCATCAAAATCCATACTCAGTTGGTTGGATAAATAGTTCTTCAACTCAGAAAATCACTCATCAGTGTTAAGTAAAGTTTTCTTTCCTTGGATATGAGGATTCTGATCTATGTGATGTTATTAACATGACTTCAGCAAGCTTACTGTTGGGAATACCATGGCAATATGACATTCGTGTTGTTCATAACTGCTATGACAATACTTATACTTTTTTTCATAAAGGTTTTACTAAAGTTTTGTGGCCTCTACAATCTTCTACTTCAGTCAAGGAGCCTACAGATAAGAAGACAACTGCCTTAGTTGCTACTATTGTTCGTTCTTTAAATAAAACTCATTCTCTGAGTTCTCATGAAGCTGTTAAGCCAATGGTGGAGATTTCACACAAGGTACAACCATTGTTGTCTTCTTTTAGTGAATTATTTCATGATGAGTTGCCAAATACTTAACCTCCTCTGAGAGATTTACAACATCAGATTGATTTTATACCTGGAACTTCTATTCCTAATCAACCTCATTATAGATTAAGTCCAAAAGAGCATGAGATATTACAAGGACAAGTTGATGATTTGTTACAAAAAGGTTTGATTAGATTAAGCAAAAGTCCATGTGCTAGTCCAGCCTTTTTAGTAGACAAGAAAGATGGTGGACATCGTATGTGTATAGACTGTAGAGCTTTAAATAGAGTTACTATACCATATAGGTTTCGTATACCAAGAATTGATGACATGATTGATATGCTTTCTGGTGCTAAAGTGTTTACAAAGCTTGATTTACGTAGTGGATATCATCAAATACGTATTCGTGAAAGTGATGAGTGGAAGACAGCATTCAAGACAAAAGAAGGCTTATATAAATGGTTAGTAATGCCTTTTGGTTTATCTAATGCTCCTAGCACTTTTATGCGTCTCATGAACCAAGTTTTGCAACATTTTCTTGGAAAACTTGTCATTGTTTATTTTGATGACATCTTAATATTTAGCAGCACTGAAGAAGAACATCTTACCCATTTATCTCAAGTTTTTAAGGCACTCCAAGACAATGTTTTATATGTGAACTTAAAAAAGTGCACATTTTTTACAAACAAAGTCACTTTTTTGGGTTATGTTGTGTCAGATACTGGTATTTCAGTGGATGATTCTAAGATTAAAGCAATTGTTGATTGGCCTGTTCCAACTACTATACGTGAAGTATGCAGTTTTCATGGATTATCCTCTTTCTATAGAAGATTTGTGAGGAATTTTAGCACTGTTGCAGCTGGGTTAACAGATTGTTTGAAGCGTGATACTTTTGAGTGGACTGAAGAAGCAGATAAAAGCTTTCATCTTCTCAAAGAAAAGTTGCGTAGTGCTCTTGTTCTTTCCATGCCAAATCTTGATAAACCTTTTGAGATCCACTGTGATGCTTCTATTGTTGGTATAGGTGCTGTATTATCTCAAGAAGGACATCCAGTTGCATACTATAGTGAAAAGAATTCAGATACAAGGAAGAAGTGGTCTACTTATGAGTTAGAATTAATCGCTCTTGTTCAATCTCTTAAGAACTGGCATCCTTATCTTATTCACAGTGAGTTTGTTGTTAATACTGATAATCAGGCTCTTAAGTTTTTGAAAACTTCAGCAAAGGTCAATAGAATGCATGATATATAGGTGGTTATCTACTATCAATCAGTACACATTCTCTATTAAACATCAGAGTAGAAAACTTAATCAAGTTGCTGATGCTTTGAGTAGAAGAGCTCATCTTCTTGTTACTCTCAAACATGAGAGTTTAGCTTTTTATTTCTTAAAAGATCTGTATAGTGAGGAAAAATATTTTCAGCAACTCTGTGACAAGTGTGGTTCTTCAACAGGTAGTGTTTATGATTTTGTCATTCAAGAAGGATTTCTTTTTAAAGGAAATCATTTATGTATACCACAATGTTCTCTACGTCTTCATCTGATCCAAGAATTACATGGCAGTGGTCTTGGTGGACATTTTGGACGTGATAAAACCATAGCTTTGGTTGAAGAACGTTATTTTTGGCCTTCTATTAAACGGGACGTTCAAAAGTATGTGCTAAAATGCATGGTTTGCCAGCAGTTTAAAGGGAATATTCAAAACACATGCTTGTATACTCCACTCCCAATTCAAAAATGCTCCTTGGGTGGATATTAGCATGGATTTGTGCTTGGTTTACCGCGTACTTCCAGGGGGGATGATTCTATTATGGTGGTTGTTGATCGTTACTCAAAAATGGCTCACTTCATAGCCTGTAAGAAAACAACAGATGCCTCCAATATTGCTTACTTATTTTTCAAAGAAGTGGTACGTTTGCATGGAATTCCCAAGACAATTACTTCTGATCGAGACACTAAGTTTTTGAGCTACTTCTGGAAGTCTTTATAGATGCGTTTGGGAACTAAACTACAGTATAGCACAAGTGCTCATCCCCAAATAGATGGACAAACTGAAGTGGTCAATCGTTCTTTAAGAAATCTGATTAGAGCCAAAGTTATTGGAGGGAAAGAGAAGCAATGGGACAATCTCCTTCCAAATATGGAATTTGCTTATAACACTTCAGTTAATCGATCTACAGGTAAGACACCTTTTGAGATTATTTATTCTAAAGTTCCTAATCATATTTTGGATTTAGTAGTGCTTCCAAAACTGCGAAAATCAAATGCTAAAGCAGATAACTTTCTTGAGAAAGCTTCACTCATCCATCAGGAAGTAAAGTCCAAGCTTACAGATTCCAATAACAAGTACAAGGAAGATGCAAATCAACATAGAAGACTTAAGACTTTTGGTGAAGGGGAATTGGTTATGATTCATCTCAGAAAAGAAAGATTTCCTACTGGTACTTATAACAAGACCAAGATGAAGAAATATGGACCATTCAAGATTTTGAAGAAAATGAGTGATAATGCATATGTCATTGATCTTCCATCTACTTGGAACATCTCTAATATCTTTAATAAACAAGAAATTTTTACATTTCATCGAGAGAATAAAGTTCTTTCTATTCAACAACTCGAGGGCGAGTTTCTTTCAAGAAGGGGGACTGATGTAGTACATCTTTCTTTGTATCAACTCTTTATGTTGATTCATTGTTTAGTATCAACAATGATTGTTGATCCCTTACGGCAGTATCAACTATGACTGTTGATCTTTTGCTTACGTATCAACTATAACAGTTGATCCAACGTTTCTGATTAGCTTACTTGCTTTGCAAGCCTTTTTTCTTTCCTAGTTTACGTAGAATTCCTTTTCTTTTCTATTTAGTCGGTTCTTGTGAACCTATTTAAAGGCTATGCCTTCTTGTTTAAAGATATATCTTATTATCAATGTTATTCAATTAATTTCAATATCAAATTACAACCCTAGAATCTTGATCCTAGAATCAGATTTTATTAAGTTTCTGACGAAACTTAAACTCTATCTTCATCCCTAACAACTAGTTTGCTTTCACCCTTATTTGTTCTACAGTAGGAATACTTTTAGGGGGCTAAGTACGACATGTTATGAAGATTATGATTGCCACCCTGAGAAGAATACTATCGGAAATAGTGCGTAATGGAATTGTACGGTCGGAGTGATTGATTCATTTTGGAAATATGGGAAGAACGGTGACGTGTTTAAAAATGGAAATATGGGAAGAACGGTATTCTAGAGAAGGGGTTGATCTTTAAGGTGAAAGAAAAATAAAATATTGAAATTTGACTTCTTACTCTTGTAAGGATCTTATTTCCAAAACTGATTGTCTATATTCTTAGGACCCAAGAGAACTGGAAATTTAAAAAGGATTTAAGAAGGAAAACGCTCGGTGATGAACACCCTATATAAATTATTTATGATTTCCTTGTCGCACTCAACACAAATCTGTTCTTGGGAATGCCTAAATGGCATCGACGAATGTAATGGACAAATTTTCTGTGCAGATGGACATATATGTCGCATAAGGTTTGAGTTGTTTGACCATGACAATACAAAATTACACACCGCAATGGTCCCTGCCTCCCTGGTCCCGAGAGGGAATTTGATGCAGAAAATCTTCTAGCATTAGCGCTGGGATATGTAGCGGCAGAAGTAGGTCCTTTTACGTGTGTCTGTCACAGTCAGTGACAATTTCGAAACTCTCCCCAAGTAAAACGAACATAGAATATTGTCGATTTTCTCAGAATTTAATCTTGTCTTGAATATTACACCTTAAACCAATTAGTGTTTGTAGTTGGATTTTGGCATAAACCAACATAGAGTTATCTGCCAAATTTAAACATTGTAAAAATATTGTACCAACTAAGATTCATTATGCTTCCATTTCTTGTTTCTTTATTTAATGCCGACGACCATTTACAACAATTAAAATATGCACGGTCATATAAAGTGAAACGGTGACAGTTACAAAAATAAATAAAAGACGGTGAAGGTGGATTTTATACCAATGGGGAATGACTTCAAATAGCATCTAGGAGCATTTTCTTTAGATTAGCAAAGAACACTTATCTTTATGGTTTTTATCATGTTATGTATATCGGGTATATTAACGGAAGACTAGGAAAACAAGGACGACATTTTCTTCTTCTTTTGAAGAAAATATTTAAGTTACACATGACATCTTACATTACTACATAGCAGAGCAAATGCTCAAAGATGAATTTAATTTAGTACCATAGCACAGTAAATGAATTAGCAATGATTTCAATGCTACATGAACTAGGCATGAAAAACATTCCGGGGCAAATTGGAAATGAATGGAATGATTACAAGTAATGATTCAGTGTAACATTTTTATGGATCGAACATAATCTCTTGTGTGTTAATTTTCTGAGAGACTGTATATGCATAATCATACCGAAAAGAATACAAAGCAGCAGAAGTGTAATTTTAACTTTTTACAGAAAAGAATAGAGTAAGCAATTGATAAACGGCAAACACGTGAAGTGCTTGATGTAACTAAATACAAAATACATCTACCTATTATCCTAAAAATAAATATCAGTTAACCCCATTAGTTTACTCCAGCATCTCAATATTAATTGTATTGGATATCATTCGATATATTATCGGAAGACGGCGCGTGTGAAAGATGACTCATGCTTTCTTCTTCTTTTGAAGAACAGACGAGGTTGCACATAACTTCTCAAATTAACACACAATACAGCAAATGCTCAAAGATGAATTTATAATAGCACTGTAAATGAATTAATGATGATTTCAATGCTTCATGAACTAAGCATGATAAATCGTTTTGGGGCTAAATGGGAATGATTATGGGCAATGGCTGATTTTCAGTGTACCTTTCTGATGGATAAAAGACAATCACTTATGTGTTAATTTTCTGGGAGGCTTTATACTTAATCACACCGTTCCGATATAGCTTTAAAAAAACGAAATATCATGTACCTTTTTGCATGTCAATAGCAATTATTTTTATTGCGTCTCCATAATAAACCTGACCAAATTGGGGTATACCCGATTTTAAGTGGACTCTTTTTAAAGGCTAAGGGGTGTCCTAATGGGTGAAGTTACAAAACTATCCTTACCCTTTATAATTAAAATTACCCTAATAATTTTTTCAACTCATTTTCATTTTATCTTCTCCTCTACCATACCGGCTTCCTCCCACCACACCTCCATCAAAAACTCGTCTATTAATTCGTCGTAATCGTCGATTAATCTTCAAACATGAAACCGCGTGTTAAACAAACTTATAGAAGACCTAGTACTGAAGGCCTTGGCATTGGAAAATTAGTACAATACAAACGAAAAAATAAATCAGCGGGTGAAGAAGAAATCATTGAAACTGCTGAAACCGAAGAAAGTAAGTGACTACTTAAACTCACTCTAGTACTTTAATTTTTCATTTGCATGTCAAATTAGGTCATAAAATTAGAATTTCTAAATCTGCAGTTATGTAGCCGGCATGGTGTCTGTTCAACGACCTTGCCGGCTTTTCATATTTAGGACTAGTCGTTGTCTTCTTAGGTTGAATATCATGCCGGCTTTTCATATATGGAATTGCCATTTACAGGGTCGTCACGATATTCAATCTTAAAACCTTGCCGACTAAATGTAGTTTTATTAGTCGTTGGTTCTTGAAATTTCTAACATGCCGACTAATGCTGTGAAAAAACCCGTGTTTCCTGAGTCCCATATAGTTATAATCCGGCATGTTATTTGAATACAACCCTGCCGACTGTGTATTAATTGGCACTATATAGATTATCGACCCTACCGTCGGGAAATTCTTGTGTTCCTGTATTCCATTTTGTTATTAGCCAGCATGTTATTTGAATAGTTGTAACACCCCGAGTTTCGGACCAGGGTCAAACCCGTATAGAGATCCGAAGTCGAAGCGTTACGGGTCGGAAAGAGACTTATGCATATAACTCTTCTAATTTATTTATTACAACAAACGTAATTTAACTTTCCTATCATGAATTTAACCATATGAATTCGATAATCATCTTTAAAAAAACATCTTCAACAAACATATTATTTCAAATTACATTTCAAGCAATACAATAAAACAATACAATGATTAAACTATCTTCTTAGTTTCCACTTCCAACTTCCAAGAAATTTGCAAGGATGTCAATTGGGGTGAGATGAAAGCTCAGTAGAATGCATTCCCAATCTCAAGACACGCATAAAAATATGAATGAATCAAGTAACATACAACATGGGGTATACGACATGATTTCAAGCAATCAATGATACATATATTCAACCATCAAGATTACCACACAAGTATTATTTGCAATAAATCATTTAACTCGTTTCCTCAATCATGGATTCACAATACCAATAATATTTATTAGAGATAATTTAATTAGGATTCAAAAACAAGACTTCACTATATCGATAATATTTCAACAAATAAACCAATTCAATTGTTCAATCAAGAGTTCACAATACCAATATTATTATCAACAATTTATTCAATTAGATTTCACACATGAGTTCGCAACATTATTCATGCTTCCTACAAATACTTCAATTCGTATTTCAATACTTGAGTTCATAAGCCCAATAAGGTTTCTAAAATTCATTCAATAGAGATTTCAACACACGATTCACAAATTAATATTATCACCAACAAACCATGAGTCCACAATACCATTATTATTGTCAACTAATCATCCATTTGGGATTTAACACATCAAAATCACAGCAAAACGAAACTGTCCAGAATTTCAGAAACTATCACCTAAATCTAAACAAACATTCAACGGTGAATTTGTGGTGTATTGTTCTCAAAATTTAACCATAGGTACCTAATCATGTTATCTAACAATTTCAAAAGCCTGATCATCATTAGAAGATATATATATGTATGATTAAATTACTAAAACCCAACAATACAAAATCATACAAAATAAACACCTAAAGAAAACACCAAAAGAGAAAAGGGTTTCACATTCTACCTCAATTCTAGTGATCCTCCACTGATTTTCCTAATTACAATTTCTCCTCAAGAACCCTAGCTCCAATTCATCTTCTTCCTCTCCATATCTTTCTCCTCCAAAAATCTCTAGCCTTTTGGTTTTCTAATCTCTCCATTCTCTCTCTAAAAATCTAATATAAAACTTATACTAATAATAATAATCAACATTATTATTTTCTTTATTTATATTAATTTCCTTTCTCATTTCCTATTAATTTTATTTACTTAATAAAATATATTAGGTGGCTCTATTTCCATCCCAACTTCTAGTTTTTTCTAGTCCAAACAACCCAGCCAGGCTAAGTCAAATGAAACAACCTAAACCACATGGTTAGCTAACTTGGGAAAACCCGAACCAAAACAGTAGATAAAAATAAAGGGTATCACAATAGTTCCTACCGACTATTTTTTAGTCGGCATAGAATATTGTTGTCGTCCCTGACAACTAAGACTATTTGTTACTTAGTCGTTTCCTTGTTCAAATATCGATCCTGACGAATAGTTGATTTTTTTTCCATTGTTCTTGTTTAGGTTGCAAAAGGTCAGGCAAGGAAAGAAGAAACTTGTTACTCCTCCATCAAAACCTCCTCGCGGTGGTGACAAACTCTTGACTACAACACATCGAGGGGCATTCGTTGAGTGGGGAACGCTCAAGATCTGTGAACGAAATGATTCTCAGGGTCCACCTGATTCTGATGAAACTCCGGATGAAGACCAATCATTTCCATCTGGTAGAATATATGATGGTGATGATGTTGAAGGAACTCCGGCTGCTAGAGGAGATAATGATGATGGTGATGATGATCTAGACATGTCACCCGTTGGAGGAGGTAATGATGATGGTGATAACAATAATGATGATAATAATGGTGATAGAGATAATGATGGACAAGGTGAAATTGTTGAAGAGGAAAAAGAAGATGAAGAAGAAGATGGAGAAAAAAAAGGTAATGGTCAAGAAACATGGGTTGGGGTTGAAAAACAACCTCAAGCTGCAACTGCAACTGGAAAGAAGAAGAAGAGGGTTATCAATAAACCTATTGATTCCCACATGCCTCCCCCTCACTTGAAGAAGTAACAAAAAGCTGGTGAGCCTCTACTAGGGTTACCATAAGATGGTGGAACTGTTCCTTTTTTATACAAAGACTCATGGGCATATGAAATCTATTCTACTCTCGTAAGTAATCTCAATCTCACTTTGTTTTTATCTAAGACGCTCTATCTTAAATTTGCTTCAAATGTTTGTATTTTATATTTTTAAATTGTGTGTTTTTGGTTTATGTTATTTAGGATCATAAGAATGACATCCGTCTTATGAGGCGCCAAGCTTCAAACACTATGATGAAGAAATGGCCATTTCATCTGAATGTGACGCCATGAGAGAGATTGTCAAAATCTCCGGTTGTGGCCTGCGGCGAAGAGTTCAGTTGTTCGGTATGACAAAGTTACCATATCTGCATTCTGTGAGAGGTTCTACGGAGAGACTGATACAATGTTATTCCCATTCGGTGAGATGACGATAATTCCCGATGATGCTCATTAAATTCTAGGACTCTATGTTGATGGAAAAGCCATCCAAGATGGATACGATGAGGACATTTCTTGGGAGACTCTCTTCAAATTGACCAAGATCTTGTTCGGCTGGGATGAGAAGCATTCGGAGACTATGTTTGTGAAGAAGGATGATTATACAAGCAAGAAGCTAAATCTGAAGAAGTTGGGGGACACATACTATGGGACTCATAAAATATTTGATAGGGAAGGAAGTGTGGACTTGGTGCGAATCAATGCTACTGCATGCGTCAACTTATTTGCTATACCTCTTGGCCAACTGTATCTTCCCCGACAGTTCCGGAAACTTGGTCGATGACAAGTATCTTCAACTATTACATCCCCTTGATCAGATGCATATGTATTCTTGGGGTACTTCGGTGGTTGGATTCTTGAATGCAGAGTTGACTAAGGCTTCAAGGTCACTAGTGAAGCAAGTTAACTGGAATCTTTGTCTCTTCCAGGTAATTCAATTATCTAAATCATTTATATTCGCAAAATGCTTGTAAAATAAGATCCTTACTAAACTTTGTGTTTGCATAGGTTTTGATATATGAGCACTTCCCTTCTTCGATGAAAGTCAACCCCAACATCAAAGTGAGCACTAAGCTTGCGAAACACAAGCCAAGAGGACGCCGATACACTTTTACTGGTGGTCAGAAGAAGGATATGCCTCAGCAGCTTATCAACATGCGAGTTTCCTTGGACAAAATGACCGCGAATGAGGTAATATTTGATCTGTATCGAGATGATATAAAAGATAGAATAATTGTAAGGAAAAATGATGTTGCATTTTACAACGGTCCCTTGTTTTACCTCTAAGTATTTACAATGTACGATCCACAACGAATAATGCAACAAGTGGGATACATCCAAGAAGTACCTCATCTCGGTGATGATCCGTTCTATAAATTGATAAGGGAGGAGTGCAGCACGTCCCAAAAAAATATTGCCGCCTTTTACGGTCCACCACCAGAGATTTCCTATTAGGACGACAGATGTGACCATAAAATCGATTTGAGTCTTTTGGACGAGGTGACCAAAGGTCATGAAGCTCATGAAGATTACATGTCGTGGTACAATGGTTCTGCTCGTCCTAATGTGATTAAGGAAGAGATTGTTGAACAACCGGCTCGTAAGAGAAAGAACACCACGAAAGACCCAACAACAAGTCTTAAGAATTTTGTAATTATGTTAGAGTTGTTTTTATTGTTTTAAGTTTTCATTATCCAATCAGTCTATTAATTATTTGTTCTTTAAATGAAAATATAAGACCCACTTAAAGACTCTTGTGAAGATTATGTGTTGTGCGAGAGATAGAGGAGAGCCTTAATTTGTTGGTTGAAGAGCAAACTAAGCACATTAATTGACTATGCTAAGAATGTTGACAATGAAGATGCTTCCAAAATGTTCCAACAAGCTAATGCTGAGCTAAAGAGGCCTCGTAACCGGGTAAGTGGCAGTGATCGTCGCGAAAGTGCTAAACGGGGCCGTGGTGGTGGTGGTGGTGGTAGTGGTCGTGGTCGTGGTCGTGAATGAATGAATTTCTAGTTTGTTTCTTTATGTGTTAGACAAATATGTTAAGGTTAATGGTTGGAAAAATGTTTTTTTAAGGTTGTTTGGACATGTGTTTTTTTATTTTGGACAAATGTTGGATTCTGAGTTGTTGAATGAATGGTTTGTTTAGTTATGTTAAGTTTCAAAGTATAAGTCGGAACGGTTTTGATACTTTCACAGTGACGACCAAAAAAGGTTCGTCACCTAAGAACTTAATGACCTTGACGACTATAAGTTAATCGGCATTATGTTAATGATCTATGATGCCGACTAAATTCAGATGGATCTAAACTTCTCCTGTATGTGAAAATGCTTATAGTCGTCACCTTAATAACTTAACGACCTTTCCGATTATAAGTTAGTAAGAATTATGTTAATGATTTATGATGCCGACTAAATTCAGATGGATTCAAACTTCTCCTGTATGTGAAAATGCTTATAGTCGTCACCTTAAGAACTTAACGACCCAAACGACTATAAGTTAGTCGGCAGCGTGTTAATTTACTATGATGCCGACTAAATTCAGATAGATTTGACCCTTTCATGTGTGCAAAATTTATAAGTCGCCAGATAAGAAATATCTTCCTTGCCGACTAAGTATGGTTGACCTTTTTAAAGAATCACAAACCGTGACGGTGATTTCAAAATTCAAAACTTTCCAAGTACAATTGAATTGATTGACTACCCAACGGCCAGATTTGGGCTCCATCTTATAAATACACTAGCTCTCTCTACAAAACAACACACACCTATTTACATATACTTTCCAAAGCTCATATCATCATCTACACTAACTCTCCCAATACCTCTACATACAACAATGACATTATTTGATTCAGGTGAAGATTTATCTATCACCAAAGCATGGGACGCCGAAACTCGAATTAAAAATCAGTCCTCCGTAAGGGTAGATGCCGAAACCTTTTGGACAAAGATATTAACAAATATAGGCAAGATTTTGGGAATCCGAATAGAAGAAGTGTTCAACAAATCCATGATAGGCACCATGTCATCGAAAATGCGATACTTGCTTATTTAGCTATCCAACATCGGATTTTGAACGCTAGCCACTTTAGCTTGTCCCTTGAACAATTTGTAAGTATTTTTATGGTTTATTTTACGTAATCCATGTTTTTTTATCTTCTAATTAAACACCACTAACAAAGTAAGTTTGTGTTGTGTTTTTGTAGTATAAAGCCATGAAAGAGCGCTACTTAGAGGAAAAGGGGGAAGCATTCACATTTGATGAAAGCTATCACTTCATGGTATCTACGGAGTATGCCCCAGAGTTCATGGTGGGTGAATCGGACTCGGATTCATCCGACGAAGATTGATGGTTTTAGAAATTTTTGTGTAGGTTTTGTGGGTAGATCTCTATGTAAACCCTCACGAGACTATAACTCGTCCACTAGGGCCGCCTAGAGGTTCAAAGTCTTGATGCACGTGCTAAGGGCATCCGTGATTCCTACGGAAATGAGTTAGATTTTACGTTTCAATCAATGTAGTAACAAATATTGCATGAATAAAGTAGATTACATCTTTCTAGATTCTGTTTTCTGTTGGGCATAACCAAAGGTCGGCAATGTTGTAAACTGCACAGCGTGCCGACGTATCCATGGTCATTTTGTTCCAAGATTAATTCAATGCCGACCATATATTAGCCGGCAGGGTGAGAAACTAATAAGATACCGACTAGTGAAGCATTTACAACACATCTCCTGTGTGTCAAAAATAATAAAGTCGGCAACTATATTTATTACAAGTATGCTGGCTACCAATAGTCGTTATCTTCCTAATTTGTCGACCCAGCCGACTTTTCATATTTTCAGAATTGAAAGTGTTGATTTCTTCTTTAATTTTGAGTATGAAATCACTCAGTGGCTTTGCAATCCCCTTTTTAGAAGTGTTTGGCTTGTGTACTTTCATTTCCGTTGCAAAAAATATTCTAAAAAAAAAAAAAAAAAAAAATCCTCAAAAATCATAACCCATAATCCATGAATTCAATCTAAATAAAACCTAATTTTAGAATTTTAATCATCTAATTAACTAACTAAACTAATTAACCTAATCAAATTTTTTAGTGTTAATTAAGCAAATGTAGCCTGGGACCAAAAGTGGAAAGGCGTTGGGACCCGACAACGTCCCTATCGAAGTGTGGAAATGTATGGGTGAGGAAGGGATAGCCTGGTTGACCAAGCTGTTCAATAAAATCGTCCAGTCAAATCGGATGCCTAATGACCGGCGAAGAAGCGTTATCGTGCCGATTTTCAAAAACAAGGGGGATATCGAGAACTGCTCGCACTACAGAGGTATTAAATTGATAAACCATACCATGAAGCTTTGGGAAAGGGTGATCGATCGTCGTCTACGAAAGGATACGTGCGTAACGAACAACCAGTTCAGCTTTATGCCCGGAAGATCGACTACGGAGGCAATTTTCCTGGTAAGACAGCTTATGGAAAGATACCGGGAACAGATGCGGGACCTGCACATGGTGTTCATTGACCTCGAGAAAGCTTATGACAGAGTTCCGCGAGAGGTGCTGTGGTGGACGCTGGAAAAGAAGAGAGTTCCACAGAAGTACATTAACTTAATTAAGGATATGTACGAGGGAGCTGTCACTGGTGTTCAGACCTGTGACGGAGTCTCGAGGTATTTTCCGATCAAGATAGGGCTACACCAAGGACCAGCCTTGAGTCCCTATTTATTTGCTCTAGTGATGGATCAAGTAACGAGGGACATACAAGGTGAGATCCCATGGTGTATGCTCTTTGCAGATGATGTGGCGCTGATTGGAGAGTCCAAGACAGAGGTGGAGGAGAAGCTTGAGTGCTGGCGACAAACTCTTGAATCGAAGGGATTCAGACTTAGTAGGACCAAGACTGAATACCTAAGGTGCGACTTCGACGACCCCAGACCGGATGTCGGGGATGTTTTGCTCGACGACCATCTAGTGCCTAAAAAGGATTCCTTTAAGTATCTGGGTTCGATGATCCAAAGCGATGGTGGGATTGAAGAGGACATTCGACATCGGACCCAAGCAGGATGGGCAAAATGGAGATTGGCTAAAGGTGTCTTGTGCGACCGGAAAGTCCCCCTTAAGTTGAAAGGCATGTTTTACAAAACGGCGATTCGACCCGTGATGCTTTATGACGCTGAGTGTTGGGCGACGAAAGATTGGGACGTTAGACTACTGAGCACAACTGAGATGCGTATGCTGAGATGGGTTTGCAGACACACAAGACACAATCGCATCAAGAATGAATACGTCCGCAAGAAGCTGCATGTAGCACCAATCAAGGAGATGCTCACTCAGCATCGATTGCGTTGGTTTGGGGACTTACGTCGAAGACCTCCTGATGCGCCGGTTCGCGTAGGACGCATCTTGCGCGGTGAGGGTAGGATGAAACGTAGAGGCCGACCGAAACTTACGTGGGATGAGTCGGTGAAGCACGACTTGGAAAAGCGAAATTTAGTTGAGGAAGATGCAGTGGATAGACGGAAGTGAAGAGCAGCAATTCACGTGAAAGAGGTAGGATTTATGTTCCCGGACTGAGTTGGACCGTGTATGTATGCTCGTGCACAGGGTGTCCATTCGGAATGATTTGTCTCGGGAGATAGTTTTCCTTTCGTCACCACTGACATGATTTTCTAGTTCTTCCTGAGACTGTTGTTGCTCGATGGTCAATACGTGTTGGCGTATGAGTGGTGTTTGGTTTTCGAGTGCTTGTTGGCTCCCCGTCCCGAGTGGTGAACGATAAGCCCGATTACCTCTTCATGCACATGTCGTGCCCAAATCTGGTTCTTATGTTGCCTATTTATCAAGAAGCCATCGATGGTGACCCTTGTTTGTTGCTTAATCTTACCTATCGTTGGTAAGATAGATCTTTCGCGCACAGCGTGCTCGCTTGGAACAACTTGTCCCTGGTGCTCATGCTCGCCTAGTCTTAAAAGTTTGGCTGGCTTGTTCTATTGGAGACAGTCATTCCCTGATGGACAATACGTGTTGGCGTATGAGTGGTAGTCGGGCGACAACAAGCCCGACTACCTCTTCAGCTTCTTCCCTGAGTCGTCTTAGGGAAAGACTTGTTTGGTCCCTGTGCCTATCTGCCGAAAAGGTATGGAGTATTGTCCCTTGAAACGGTGAACATGTGAAATCATCCTAGCATATTGTGAAGGGAGGTACTCCCTCCTGTAGCTATGCAGGCAGCAGGATCGTGAAAGGGGGGACTCCTCCCTGTAGCCCTGGGCAGGGATACAGTGGGTATGCTATTTTAACGGTCGTGAATGCCTAAACCCTACTAAAATATTGTGCGCACTCCCTGCTCCAACTGCGGCACGGAATGTGCCAAGGATTTACTACTGTCTCTGTACAGGTTGCTTTGGTTTACGAGCCGGGCGTAGAAACTTAGCCATATTTTGGAGATAATATCTTTACAAGATATTATCTCTGCCCTACCTGGTACTTGCTACTGGAAAAAGGGCTTCAGATATCGGAATTAAGCAAATGTAGATTAGCCATTATGAAAATAATTGGTTAAAGGTTATTGTGTTTTACTTCATAATAACCCGAAACTTGTCTCATTAGGTATACCCCAATTAATCTGGGTATACCCCAATTTAACCGGGATAATAAAGCTGTGGCCAACTATTTCCTTTTCGTCTCATTTTAAAAACACAAATAGAAGACCGATCTTTAA
>JAJJMB010010393.1:404552-446193 GCA_023531105.1 Papaver atlanticum
TCCTTTTCGTCTCATTTTAAAAACACAAATAGAAGACCGATCTTTAACATTGAAGCAGAAAAAGCAGCATCATAAAACTCCCGGTTAAGTTGCAACAACTGACAATGATGATAATTTTTCATGCAAGCGTTTTGCCTCCCTAACAAAAATAAAAGGTTATAAAATTAACAACTGTGAGGTGTTTGCCACATGAAATCTACAGATCATTCGGGTAAGCTGATTCGTCTAGACCTGACACCAGGAACTGTCATCTGTAGAATGGATTGTATGACTTGATTAAACCCATATGAGGGATTGATTTTTTTCACCCCGACTCAGAATTGGTTGAATGACCAAAAAACGGTATCACATCGTCCAAAATCGGCATCATGACTCAAAATGATTTTCTTTACAAATTAAAAAAAAATCTGTAAATATCATGTAAATGAATAATTTAATGATTATTGTCCCATTAGTTAGATCAGAATAAATACTTCAAAACATATAAAATGATCAATAAATGAAGATCAAAATTATAATAAAAAGTCTACCCAAGCGACCTCACTATGCCAGATACATGCAAGTGTGTCTATTTAGGACTTAATCACTTCGATAATATCATTAGCAACAGCACATAGATTCTGAAAATAGCTTTGCCTTTGTGCCAATCCATCAGGATAAGCTAGTGGAGGATGGGCTGAGCTAAAGGAATTTTTGCAATCATCAGCATATGAGAAACCAAGAATCAATCCTCTAAGTGCGTTGGCAAAATGATCAGAACTCAAATCTTCAACGGTTACCTCAAGTGCAGACTTTGAATTGTCATAAAACATACTGCATCCTGTGACCACTTTAACTGCATGTGTATCGGTATAAGATTTAACAAGCTCGTCGAGTATGTAACTATATGTGTCTGAAGCACTGCTTTCCCCAGCATTAATTATAATCTTGGCTAGACCTTTTACATCGGCTTCTTTGCTGGCTGGATCGGCGTTTAATGAAGATTCACAGAGACCAGGCAACCGCGTCTGTTGACAAATAGATTGGATCAATCCAGCATCTCCTGATACAAGAATAGATGATTCTTGAACGAGGAAAAAGAGGGAAAGAATAGAGATTAGGCAGACAACTGATGGAGCCATTTTTTCTTTTCTTTGTCTTGAAATTGAATTATACTTTGATATCGAGAAGATTATATATATATATAGCGAAATGGGAAAGTTAATGTTGGAATAAAAGAGTTGATTATGGGAATCAAATATTCTAACTTCATTACACATTTAATGGGAATCAAGATACTTCGTAAATTTTTTGAATAGTAGAGTAGAATAAAAATAAAAAAAGATATTTCGTAACTTAATTACCTTTATTTTTGTGCAATACAAATGCTACATTACTAGCAGTAGGTTAGTATAATTAAAGAAATTAAATTAAGGGTCGGGATCCGTTGACAAAGGATTTTAACAAAAATTCTTATCCGTAAGATCCCATATATCTAATGGCTTGCCTTTTAGATGACGTGGCATTGAGTTTACCTTTAGTCTATGTTTGGCTCATTTCGAATAAGTCTGACGATGACGAACCTTTTCTTCGAGTGGTTCTCTTCTTATCCTCTCTTTCTCTTTCCTCGTAAATAATTTTCATCTTGCTTGATTTGGTCCTTTATGGATTAAATTGAGTAAGATTCATCTGTAATTATTGTAATTAGTTATAAATAGGGTTTCTTTTAGTGTTGTTTTTCCTTTTCCATGAATAATCGTTCGGTGGTGCACCTCTTTTTAGATCTATTCTAAATCTAAGTTTAGATCTTACAGATGGTGATTTTTTGGGGTTAATATCTCGATTCTTCATGTTTTGATGGTGGTGGCGGTATATGTTTGTGGGGTGCTGTTTTACTCCTTGGTTGTTTGGTGACTTCAGCTACTGGTGCAGGTGATGACTACTGGTGGTGATACTATTGATTACTTCCGGTGGAGGTGTTAGCTTCTGATGGTGGTGATGATAGCTTCTGGAGTTCCTGTTTTGTTGGCCATGGAGGTGCTCTTTGGTGGTTCTCTTGACGATCTATCTTGTTGGTTCGATGGCAGGGAGCTAGAGTTGCTGGTGGTGCTGTGTATAGATGACGGCTAGTTTTCCGGTCATCGTTTTGGCAGCTGTTCGTTGAGCGGGTCACTATTTTCATTTGTGTTTGATCTCGGTGGCGTTTGTTTCTGTTGGCCTTTACTAGTTTGTTGTTCTGTTTGTAAACTGTCTTTGTTGCCTCCACTTCTTTCAGTGGAATCTGTTCTCAGAGTCGGTTCCTTATGTCTCGGTTTGGCTTCTTTAGTTGTCTGCAATATGGATGCTAGTTGTCCCGTATGATTTGTTCTGGGGATTTCCAATTGGTATTCAGTAGAAGCTTGTCGATTTATGGGTCGCCGTTACGGCAACTGGTTTACTTTGTTATGGGTCTTGTAACGTTGCTCTCTAGAGCTTTCGTTTAAAAAAAAAAAAAAAGTCTTGACGAAACTTAAATTTGGGAATTATAATAAAAGAATAATTGGTTTCTGAATTACTACCATTGGATTGAAGATTCATCTTCTCTACCCATGCTATCCTTTTTTAATTAAATTTCTTCCAATGCTATCATCTAAATAAATTTCTTAATTGTTAACAGCGATTGGAATAGTAATACATTAGATCATCATTCAAAATGTTAAAACTTGAATCTAGGAGGAAGAATCAGAGTTATTGTCGTAGGTTGCTGATCAATTAATTTTCCTTTTAAGTCTTTCTCACCACACCCTTGAATCCAATAGTATTCACTGTCTTTGTGTGTAAGACGTGCTTTGATTTTGAGTTGCTACTGTACTGTCTAACACTAAGATCATTAAAGAAAAAGCTCTGGCAGAGATTGAAAATTAAGAACCATTATGAAGAAAAGAAAAACTAACGTTTATGATTTGATATTCTTTGCGGCGGTAAAAATTAAGTTTTCGTTCAGAGACGATTGATTTATTTCCTAAACGTTTATGATTTGATACTCTTTTCTGCTGGTAAAAACTGCTAGATTTTTGTTTAGAGATTATTGATTTTCTACGATTCCTAAAACCTCTCGTTACTCTATTTACTTTCCTATATTGACGCTACCACGTTTGGCTTGTCTCCACTTACGGCCAAACACGTACTTAATTGTTACATTGCCCAATATCTAAACCGTTGGATATATGAGATCTAATTATTGGAAAATTTTGTCGAATTTTGTTAAGGGATCTCGTCTTAGATCGGAGATTACCAACCAAACAAATAAGATAAACCGACCTGTCACTAACACCAGTCCCTTTGCAAATCCTTGTGAAAGGAGACTGGCCCACTCTTTACTTTTCCATTTGGGTTGTATGTCTAAAAGTAAGGACAGTTGATACGTTATTCCCAGGGATGGGCAGTCATTTATCGATGATAATCGAACAGATCGTCCTCAATTGTTATAACCGATAAAGTTTATATCCCAAGAGTAAGAAGATAAATATATTATCGATGATAATCGAACAGATCGTCCTCAATTGTTATAACCGATAAAATTTATATCCCAACGGTAAGAAGATAAATATATTTTCACACCTATAATTACACTCACTTTCAAACACTCAACTCACACAAAAAATAATTGTTCTCTATATTTCATTTTTGTTATTTAAGTTTTATCTAAGTTTTATTCTAGTTCTTTAGATTTCTCAATTAAAATGTCTAAAATTGCATCTCAAGACGACAATTAATATCAATGTTGTGGTTTTTTTGAACCCAAACTTGAAGCTTGATTGGAGCAACAGGAGACCCATCTTCGTCATAGAAGCAGAAGAGGCAGCATCATCAAACTCCCAGTTAGCAAGTTGCAACATCCGACAGTGATGGTGTTCTTTTCTGCAACACAAAATTGGTTGAATAGCCCTAAAAAACTTTTTCCTGGGGTATAAGACGAGTAAAATAAGATATTGTTTAAATATCCAAGGATTAAAAAGATACTTTCCTAATATCCTTTCTGGTTATTCTTCCCAACATAAATTTAACAGGTTTGTTCAAAAGTTACATATATGCCCCTAAACTATAGTTAAAATCAAAAAAGAAAGGAAAAACAAAAAACGAAACTAAAATCATTGTTCTTCTTCATTACCGACAGAAGAAAAACGAGCTTCGTCATCCGATGTGGAGTTAATTCATTTTTTGTTATTAGAATCTGTGTTCTTATCTATCATCATATTCTTTTCTAATCTTTTTTTCCAATCCAGTAAGTTTAATTCTAGGGTTGTCTGAAAGATAACCTGAGTCGCACATTTCTTCTTCTGCCACCAAGTTCATTTTACCATAGTGAGATATCCACATTACGCATCCACGTGGCTTAACAAAGGATTTCATTTGTTCATTCCCATAGCAATTTCCCTAAAAGAACTAAGTACTATCAAATAATGCTAATTAATGTAACTAACATACCAGAATAGTCAATTTAGCAAAGGTTATGATTCATACGCGATTATAAGGATGTATCACTACAAGCATTAATCACAATATGTTAATTGTAATCATAACCTATCAACTTTTTCGTACCGAAATCCCTTCATTTAGCTCTAGATAAGATCAAAAACTTACTTGATTCCGCACTCAAACAAACAAGCATTCAAATCATATGTGATATTCTTAATAAACCGTACACGATAAATATTGTTACAAAACTAATTTGTTAATATCATGTTTGGGAAATCCAGCTAAATCCTCAACCAATAATAAGTTAATAGCTACTCATAATTGTTGAGCAGGGTTTCCTCTTAGGACAAGGCATGCAACTATTATCCTAAAAAAGTTCATCAGTAACATCGTTAAGTATACTAATTGTATTGGGTATTATTGGATTTATTACCGGGAGACTGGGCAATGGCTGACATGTCTTTGTTCTTTTGAAGTAATGATGAAGGTTATAGATGACATCTTAAGTTACTAGTTTACTACACAGTACAACAAATGCTCAAAGACCAAGTTATGATAGCACTCTAATCGAATTATCAATGATCTCAATGCTACATGAACTAAGCATGAGAGATCATGTTGATCCCTAACCGAATTGATTTGTATGGCTAATACGTACTAATTTTCTGGGAGGATTCAGGCATAAGTACACCATTTCTGAATGGGTACAAAAACGCTATCATGTATCTTTGCGTGTTAATAACAACTAAATGAATAATTTGTTGCACCAAAGTTGATTTTAAGCCACGATGACACCAAATGATATTCTTTGTTGGCAAACTAATTAAAAAATAATTAATTAATATCTTATAAATGAACACTTTAACGATTATTGTCCCATTCCATTAGTTAGATCAGAATAAATACTGCAAAAACATAGTATAAATTATCAATAGATGTTATGGAGATCAAAATTATTACAAAAAGGATTTGATTTATGCCAGATACATGCAAGTGTGTTTATCTAAGGATTTGAGGACCTAAGCACTGGGATAATATCACAGGAAACACCACATAGATCCTGGAAATAGCGTTGCTGTTGTCGCAATACATCAGGATATTCTAGGGGTGGAGTGGCTGAGTTAAAGGAATTTTTGCAATCATCAGCATATGAAGCACCAATTTCCAATCCTTTAAGTGCGTTGGCAAGATGATCGGAACTCAAGTCTTCGATAGATACGTCAAGTGCAGCCTTTGCATTGTCATGAGACTTACTGCATCCTGTGACCACTTTAACTGCATTTGGGTCAGTATAAAAACCAACAAGATATTTGAGTATGAATCTATATGTGTCTGAAGCACTGTTTTCCCCGGCAGTGGTAATAATCTTTGCTAAACCTTTTGCATCGGCTTCTTTGCTGGATGGATTGTAGATTAATGATTCTTCACAGAGTTCTGGCGACCGCGTCTTTTGACAAGTAGAGTGGATCAATTCATCATCTCCTAATACAAGAACAGAAGATTCTTGAACGATGAAAATGAGGGAAAGAATAGAGATTAGGTAGACAACTGACGAAGCCATTTTTTCTGTTTTTGTCTTGAAATTGAATTATACTTCGATCAATAGAGAAGATTTGTATTGTATGTATAGTGGAATGGGAAAGTTAATGTTGGAACAAAGAGTTGATTATGGGAATAATCAAATATTCTAACTTCATTACACATTTAATTACAAAATCTTCAAGAGACACATTTAATAACCAAATCTCCAATAGATTTCATATTAGAGTAGTACAATACGTGTCATGTGACATTTTCACTCATCTCATATAGTTCTGGGTGGAAATCATCAACTCTATAATGATTTAATTACTGCTCATGCTTTTTTAATGATCTCTTTTATGGTTATGCCGGCGATGATAGGTGGATTTGGGTATTGGTTTGTTTCACATTGATAAGTGATTAAGTGACATCAACAAAACATTTAACAGGAAATCTAGTGCACCGAGTAAACAAACAAGATAAAAACCGGCCACCCAGAGGAGGTTCCCAAACACCAGCCCCTCCGCAAATCTTGAGAGAGAAGTAAACGGTTTTTATTTATTCCATCTGCTCTGTAAGTCTCTAGCAGAAGTGCGGATTTTAACTTTCTATGGTGGTGTTTGATACTAATAAAGTTAATTATGTAGGATATGCGTCGTATCCACTGGCAAAGATTCTTTTGGAGGGCTGGTTTAGTGGTGTAAAATCTGTTAAAAGGTAGGTATGTGCATATCATCCAACTCCCTCGTACTTTTATTCTCATACTATCTACCATTTTAGACGTCGTAAAAACCAATGGTAATAGAGGAAATGGATTTGAAGCAATGTTTAGGGGCGTTCCTCTTACCAATTTTACCTTCATTCAGAAAACGAGCGTATTTCGAAACATATAACCCCACCATCTACTATATTGAAAATGAGCCGTTCAAAATCAACAGAATTTTAACCATCGAAGTTAAGATCGGTAGATTGTGGGGTTTAGTATTTCGAGATACACTCGTTTTTGGCAGGTATATAGAACTTTGTGAGAGGAATATACTCCGAAATATTACTTTCAAATCCGATATTATTGGCTTTTATTCATAACAAAAAAAAGTACAAAAAGTGAGTAATGTGATAATAAAAGTGTGAAAGAATCCTTTCTATTTATCCTATTATGTTAGCTCAAAAATAGGAGTATATATCCAACTATGTTGAGATTATTAGTCCCACATTGTCTGGGAAATCTAAGATCCTGCGGTTTATAATCCTTAGGGCCACTCCACTCATTGCCAATTGGTTTTGAGTTAGATGCCTATATTCTAACATGGTATCAGAGCAAGCTATTTGTGTCGAGTCATTTGACCGTTAATTTGAAAATCCGACATTGATCCATGATATTAAGAGTTAGGACCTACAGCAAGTCATATTTGGTAGAAAGTTCTACCAAAATGAACAACAATTTTTTTTCCTCGTGAGTTATAAGCGTAGAGCGGACTGTACGACTTGATTAAACCTTGATGAATATACCTATTGAATTTTTAACCTCGTTGAATGACCCAAAAAAATGTCATATGATCCAAAATGTGTACAATGACTCGGAATAGTTTTATAGCAGAGAAGCAGGGTAGAGAAACAACTCTGGAAGAAATAAAGGATGCATGTAACAAAGAAGTTCAAGGTAGATTTAACTTAGGATTTCGCCAAATTAAAGATGAAAATTTTGAAGCTATTAATTTTGTTCCAGCTAGATAATTTGAATAGCGAAAGCCAGGATCAGAACAAAACGGCTGTCAGTTTAGTTAAGTTAGCACTCGAGTCTATGATTTTAGGAAATTTTAATTGGAAGGGGACAAATTTGTCTCAGGTCATTACAGTGGGTAAAAACAAATGACAAGGGATTTTGCATGGTAACTAGCCTTAGCCCTACACACCCAATTCATGTTATGGGGTAGCTGTTCCCCTGGAACAGTCTTATCAGTTTTATTATTATATATTTATATATTAAAAAAAAAAGGATGATTTTATATTTTTTATACAAACTAAACAATACTTCATAAGTATCTTATAAGTCTCATTACTTTAAGTAGTACAAAAACATATAAAACGTAATAATTTTAACCCGGCGAAATTGGGGTATACCTAGATTAATTGGGATATACCCAATTTTAAGTGGACTCTTTTTAAGGGTTAAGGGGGAGTCCTAATGGGTAAAATTACAAAACTATCCTTTCTCATTATAATTCTTATTACCCTAATAAGTTTTTTCAACTCATTTTCATTTCATCTTATCCTCTTCCCTCTTCCATACCGGCTTCTCCATCGAAAACTCGTCGATTAATTCGTCGTAATCGTCGATTCAAAAATTTCATTGTCGATTAATCTTTCAACATGGAGCGGCCGAAGGCTACTCGTATGAAACAAACACATAGAAAACCTAATCGAGATAACCCTGGAATTGTAAACTTAGTTCAATACAAATGGAATAAAAATACCGTTAAAGAAGAAGAAATCACTAACGTCGCTGAAACCGAAGAAATGGCGCGATTGAGAAAGTAAGGGCCTACTTAAACTCACTCAAGTAGTTCAATTTTATGTTTGCATGTCAAATTAGGTCAGAAAAATCGAATTTGTGAATCTACAGTTACTTAGCCGGCAGGGTCTCTGATTCACGGTCTTGCCGACTTTTCATATTTAAGGTTAGTCGTTGTCTTCCTAGGTTGAAGATCATGCCAACTTTTCCTATCTGTAAATGTTATTTACAGGGTTGGCACGATATTCAACGTTAAGACCCCGCCGACTAAGTGTAGTTTTTGAAAAAGAGGGGGTACAACAACCACACCCAATATTTCGTTCGGTAATATGAATAGACAAACTCCAATATACTTTTAAGAGAATCAACTAGACATTCAGACTCAATCTATAGAAAAGTATATCAAAGAGTTTATATCTCAATTTCTCAATTCAATCTGCAATCAAACAAATAGGAATTTGCGAGCCCGATTGAATATAAGAGAAATAACTTGAACGGTACCAAAGACCAGTGTTCAAGGATCAATCAATTTCAATCAACAACCAAAGGTTGGATTTACCAATTGATCGATTCAACGCACAACCTGTGATATTTCTATTATATAAAAAAATATAATGCGGAAAAGAAATAACACAGATACTAGAAGTTTTCTTAACGAGGAAACCGCAAATGCAGAAAAACCCCGAGACCTAGTCCAACTTTGAACACCACACTGTATTAAGCCGCTACAGACACTAGCCTACTACCAATGAACTTCAGACTGGAATGTAGTTGAGCCCTAATCAATCTCACACTGATCAAGGTACAGTTGCAATCCTTACGTCTCTGAACCCTAGCAGAATTTTACGCACTTGATTCCCTTAGCTGATCTCAGCCAAAACTAAGAGTTGCTACGACCCAAAGTCGAAGACAATTGATAAATATATCTGTCTCACACAGAAAAGTCTATAGGAATAGATAAATCTGTCTCCCACAGAAATACCTACGAGTTTTGTTCCATCTTTTGATAAATCAAGGTGCACATGAACCAATTGATAAACCAGACTTATATTCCCGAAGAACAGCCTAGTATTATCAATCACCTCACAATAATCTTAATCGTATGGTAGCGAAACAAGATATTGTGGAATCACAAACAATGAGACGAAGATATTTGTGACTACTTTTTATCTTGCCTATCGGAGATTCAATCTCGAGAAAATCTAAAAGAAGATAGTACTCAATACGATAGAGCAAAGCAAGATCAGAACACACAATTACATAGAAAATAGTTGGGTATGGCTTCACAATCCCAATTAAGTCTTTAAGTCGTTAACCTACATGGTTTCGTGAAAAACCTAAGGTTAAAGGAGAATCGACTCTAGTCGCAACTAGTATCACACAGGAGGTGTGGGGATTAGGTTTCCTAGTTGCTAGAGTTCTCCTTTATATAGTTTTAAAATCAGGGTTTGCAATCTAAGTTACCTTGGTAACAAAGCATTCAATATTCACCGTTAGATGTAAACCTAATTAGATACAAGCTAATATCTTTCAACTGTTAGATCAAACTGAGCTTGTTATATACAAATGAAATGTACCCTCATTTAGGTTTAAGTAGCCGTACCTAAACGTGTACACTAGGTTGGCTCAACAATAGTTAACCGAGGTTAGCTATTTGAACACTCTTATATCAACCTTATTCATCTTAACCATAACTAGTTCAAATGAAACTAGTTAAAGAGTTGTTCAATTGCTATATTCTCATAGAAGTATACAAGAACACAATTGAAGCAAAATTGGTTTAATTCACTCGAATCAATTCATGAACATTATAGCCACGGTTTGCAAAGAATGGATTCCTTATTATATAAATGTATTTGTTCATGTCACAACCGATTTTAGAACTTTAACCACTCAAGTATGCAAACTGGCACGTATACTTGAAGTAGCCGGATCAAGTTTTGTTTTCGCCAGTATGCGAGTGGGTACGCATACCTCCAAACCCAACAGAATTTTCCGGACATGAACCTTACGCCAGTATGTGTACGGGTACGTGTACTTAGGTTCCCGGACTTCTCAAACCAACAGGTACGCATACGGGTATACATACTATGGTTCCCGGACATGGATCACATATATGCAAGAGTGCATAACATGTTTATAATCCAATGTTGGTTAAGTGTTCTAAACTCTATTTCAATCATTGAAACATTCTTAGAGGATGACAATAGACGTTTTCACACACTATTAGCATCAAAGCAATTTTCAAGTTATTGAAATAATCATAACGAAACATTCCAAGTCTACACCAAATGATTGTATCACACAAACCATGTAAGATGTTACTCGGCGATTTTCACATGATCATCTTTTGACTTTCGTCAAGAATATAAGATGAACTTGGTTGAAGCGAAAGCTTACCAACACATATTTCGAGAAATATGTTAGCGAGTTAAACTCGGCTCGGAATCTCAAACGTGCATAATCGAAAAATATAGTAATACGACTTTTGTCTCAATATAGGAGATAGAGTAGAAATAGACTTTCCAAGTGATAGATGAGTTTCAGTCTCCACATACCTTTTGTTGATGAAGTTCCACAAGCTCTCCTTAGTAGTTCTTCGTCTTCAAATGATGAACGCCGTGAAGTCTAATGCTCAACTACATAATCTATCCTAGTCCGAGACATCACCATAAGTAGACTAGAAATCAAGACTTATAGTTTTGATCACTAACATTGACAAACAAGCTTGAGATAGCAACGCTTGCGAGTTCGACCGAGCAATGCTCTAACAATCTCCTCCTTTGTCAATTTTTGTGACAAAACTATCAATACATATGGATCACAAAATAAATAAACTTTGTAGCTTCTTATCCAAATGCTTGATCTCCTTGGTTCTTCAACATTACTCGAAATCTTCATCACTTCCAGGTACTCCAATTATTCTAAATTTGTTCAACTCAGCATCATAGTTGTTGAAGATCCGTAGCTATAACAATGAGAAAACAATTGCTCTCAATCATTGTTATACAGTGTCATAATATTATTATACAGCATCAAAGTCCAATTGTATCACAACTTTGACAACAATACTATGGTGATATGTATCACTCCCCCTTAATCAATACTTCATCTCAATATGAAAACCACCCCCCTTACATAATGATCCGTAAACCATATGTATTGTTAGTGTGAACTACACATTAATTCTCCCCCTTTTTTTCAATATAAATTGGCATATGTACGAAAACTAGTGGGATCCTCATGAAATTTTCATATAGATACTTCATGACCAAAAGAGAACAACATACCAACTTGTTTAGATTCCATCAAATAGCCGAAACTAAATGCATTCATCAAGGAGTTTAAAAATATACAAGATAACTCCTACAATATTCCACAGCCGCACTCCCCACAAAGATTTGGCAATTAAACACAAGTTCAATTAAGAACTCTCCCCCATAAAATGTCATTCCCGAAAGAACAACAAGAGCGACCTTACTTTCACAAGAAAAGAAGGATTTCTTTGGACATTAACGAATCACATGAAACATGAATTTGTATCCAAAAATCTTAATTGAATTAACCACAAGGAAAATGATCAATTCAATTGGCCATGCTTAACATAAGAAAACTTACAGAGCAATTCAGTACATACACAAAGATGTGGATCATGGAAAGACCAATACTGCGGAATAATCAAAGATTCATTCTATTTTCCATCACTATTTGCACAATGACATATAATAGACTTAATCTTTGAAAACAAAAGTTCATCATTTCTTCCATCAATATTTGCATAATGACATAAAAGGTTTAACTTTTGTAGTCAAAAGTTCGTTCTATCTTTTATCAATGCTTTCATATCGACATATAATAGAGTGAACTTTTGAACAAATATGGGACAGTCAAGGTTCACAGACGTAAACAACATATCCCATTATAATTTGCAATATATAAAATCATAAAGATTAATACTGCAAAAATCATCTTCCAAGTAAACTTTAGAATTTAAACAAATAAATCTAAAAACATTGCAAGATGAAAACGTTAGCAATAGTTATGTGTACTCATAATAATGGCTATTCCAAACCCTAGTTATCCTTCTTAAAACACAAGAATAAATTCTCATAAGAAGTTTCCTAGACATTAAGACCTCTAAAAAATTATTTATCGTCCCCGAACTCCTTGTCGTCAACGGCCATAAGAACATAAGGTTCATGAAGAAAGGAGTTAATTCCAACAAACCTTTTCAACTGATGCCGAACCAGGGCCTTCTGAATTTCGAGAGTCCTAAAAACAATAGCCTTTATTTCCTGAATATCCTTTCTTGTTTCCTTCAACCCTTCAAGAACCCCAAAGAACTTCTGTTGATTAGATGGAACAGCTCTTGGTTTTCTCACATTCCTCATTTTTTTTTCAAAGTTGAAGATACAGGAGATTTATCTTTTTCCTTCATGATTGATGGCTTAACAATCATATTAATATCTTTTCCATCAGAAGACATAATGTTTAGATTCTCCATACACGTATGAGATTGTGGGAGGAATTCACAAATCATACTCAACAATCAATCTTGTGATAAAAAAGAGTTTTCAGAGTAGGAAAAAGGAATGTAGGGTTACGGAACCTTTATATACTGAAAAGGATTCACGTACGCACAACTCACAGCCCTAAAGAAGGCCGAATTGTCGATATTAACCCTCTTTTATTATTAAAACAGAGTAAACCCTTTTCAATATCAATTAGATATGAAAAGATGGAAGAATTCCAAAAGAAAAGAGGAAAAACAACAAAACAGAAAAACTTTTTCTCTTTTCCTAAAACCTGAAGTGTGCAAACTCTTGTCTCTCTTTGGAACAAGCACATGAGACAAGAAACACAACCAACACAATTTAAGTTGTGCTGGGGTGAACAATAATCTGTCCACCATATTCCTTTTTAATGGAATTCATAGAACTCTGTTTCTCAGACACTTTAGACCTTACCCTTTTCTCTAGTGGTCAAGTCTTTTCTTTGGAAACTAACTTCTTCGAAGATGAGATGAGTTTACATACCTCAGATGATTTTTGAACAAGTTTGAGCTTGTTTTCTAATCAATTTTCTCTTCGTTGAAGTTTGTTGACGTATCTTATCTTGTGTTTGTACTTGTAACACTTTTATAGTTCATGCCCTTTGAGCGAACAATAAGAACATGTCAACATGAAAGATGGTTCAGACACCATAGGTGTGCAAGCTGCTAGACACATAGTGGAACCTGAAAAATAAGAAAGAAAGTTTCCAGCAGAAACAGATAAATCAATTTTTTCTTCAAGAACGGTTGAGGTTTCTTCCGAAAGAATATCAAGATTGATGTATGTATTGCTACAATTATCAAAATCAATATTTTCGCAAAGAAGTGCAACACTTGACTTTTCATCCTCATTAGAATCATAGTGATCAGACATTTCATCAAGAGTTGCGGCAAGACCTTTGTTCCCAGTGTATTTTCTGCGATTCGGACACTCATTTGCAAAATGACCAAATCCTTTACATTTAAAGCACTGAGGCATATCCTCATCATCAGTTTCGTCAATATCCCTGTTTTTAGGAGGAACACTATTATGAGGTTTAACTGATGACTTATGTTTATCTCTAGAGAACCGTTTACTTCTCTTCAAAAGAAGATCTCTAAATTGTCTTGTGATCAAAGAGACTGACTTGTCAAGATCTTTATATGATGAATCAGCTTTAGAAATATCATCTTCAGAGATGCAAACACTTTTACTATTTTCAAGTAATTTAGTGTTCTTCTGTGCTTTGAAAGCAACATCCTTTCCGGATTTGGATGTATGCTCATGATCAAAGATCTTTAACTTCCCAACAAGAGTATTTCTGGAAAGAGTTGCAAGTTTATTTCCGTTAACGATGGCATGCTTCTTAGAATCGTATCTGGATGGCAACGATCTGGGAATTTTCATCACAATGTCCTTTTCAGGAATAGTCTTACCCAACGCAAATGATGCATTAACAATTTCAGACACTTTGTGATTAAACTCATCAAACGAATTTTCATCTGCCATATGAAGGTTTTCCCAATCAGAATTCAGGTTTTGAACCCTAGCTTCTTTTTCACAGGTATTCCCTTCAAATACGGTTTCTAACATATCCCAAGCATCTTTAGACCGAGTGCAAGTAGTCACATGGTGCTGAAGATCTGGGGTAATGGCATGGATGATTGCATTCAACCCGTCAGAATTTTGCTTTGCAGCAAGAACTTCTAAAGGATCATTCTCATCAATATCCTTTGTAGTAGTTACACCATTCACTGTAACTAAGGGAGGATTATAGCCATTAACAACCCTAACCCATGATTGAAAATCACGCACAATCTATAAAAAAAAGTATATCAAAGAGTTTATATCTCAATTTCTCAATTCAATCTGCAATCAAACAAATAGGAATTTGCGAGCCCGATTGAATATAAGAGAAATAACTTGAATGGTACCAAAGACATATTTTCAAGGATCAATCAATTTCAATCAACAACCAAAGGTTGGATCTACCAATTGATCGATTCAACGCACAACCTGTGATATTTCTATTATATAACAAAATATAATGCGGAAAAGAAATAACACAGACACCAGAAGTTTTGTTAATGAGGAAACCGCAAATGCAGAAAACCCCCGGGACCTAGTCCATCTTTGAACACCACACTATATTAAGCCGCTACAGACGCTAGCCTACTACCAATGAACTTCGGACTGGAATGTAGTTGATCCCTAATCAATGTCGCACTGATCAAGGTACAGTTGCGCTCCTTACGTCTCTGAACCCCAGCAGGATTCTACGCACTTGATTCCCTTAGCTTATCTCACCCAAAACTAAGAGTTGCTACGACCCAAAGTCGAAGACTTGATAAACAAATCTGTCTCACACAGAAAAGTCTATTGGAATAGGTAAATCTGTCTCCCATAGAAATACCTACGAGTTATGTTCCTTCTTTTGATAAATCAAGGTCTGCAAGAACCAATTGATAAAACCGGACTTATATTCCCGAAGAACAGCCTAGTATTATCAATCACCTCACAATAATCTTAATTATATGGTAGCGAAACAAGATATTGTGGAATCACAAACGATGAGACGAAGATGTTTGTGACTACTTTTTATCTTGCCTATCGGAGATTAAATCTCGAGCAAATCTTAGAGAAGATAGTACTCAATACAATACAACAAAGCAAGATCAGAACACGTAACTACAGAGAAAATAGTTGGGTCTGGCTTCATAATCCAAATGAAATCTTTAAGTCGTTAACCTACAGGGTTTCGTGAAAAACCTAAGGTTAAAGGAGAATCAACTCTAGCCGCAACTAGTATCACACATGAGGTGTGGGGATTAGTTTCCCAGTCGCTAGAGTTCTCCTTTATATAGTTTTCAGATCAGGGTTTTCAATCTAGGTTACCTTGGTAACAAAGCATTCAATATTCACCGTTAGATGAAAACCTAATTAGATACAAGCTAATATCTTTCAACCGTTAGATCAAACTTATCTTGTTATACACAAATGAAATGTACCCTCATTTAGGTTTAAGTAACCGTATCTAAACGTGTACACTAGGTTGGCTCAACAATAGTTAACCGAGGTTAGCTATATGAACACTCTCATATCAACCTTATTAATCTTAACCATAACTAGTTCAAATGACTCAAATGAAACTAGTTAAAGAGTTGTTCAATTGCTATATTCTCATAGAAGTATACAAGAACACAATTGAAGCAAAATCGGTTTGATTCACTCGAATCAATTCATGAACATTATAGCCACGGTTTACAAAGAATGCATTCCTTATTATATAAATGTATTTGTTCATGTCACAACCGATTTTAGAACTTTAACCACTCAAGTATGCAAACGGGCACGTATAGTTGAAGTAGCCGGACCAAGTTTGGTTTTTGCCAGTATGCGAATGGGTACGCATACCTCCAAACCCATCAGAATTTTCCGGACATGAACCTTACGCCAGTATGCGTACGGGTACACGTACTTAGGTTCCCGGACTTCTCCAACAAACAAGTACGCATACGGGTATGCATACTATGGTTCCCGGAGATGGATCACATATATGCAAGAGTGCATAACATGTTTATAATCCAATGTTGGTTAAGTGTTCTAAACTCTATTTCAATCATTGAAACATTCTTAGAGGATGACAATAGCCGTTTTCACACACTATTAGCATCAAAGCAATTTTCAAGTTATTCAAATAATTATAACGAAACATTCCAAGTCTACACCAAATGATTGTATCACGCAAACAATGTAAGATGTTACTCGGCGATTTTCACATGATCATCTTTTGACTTTCGTCAAGAATATAAGATGAACTTGGTTGAAGCGAAAGCTTACCAACACATATTTCGAGAAATATGTAAGCGAGTTAAACTCGGCTCGGAATCTCAAACGTGCATAATCGAAAAATATAGTAATACGACTTTTGTCTCAATATAGGAGATAGAGTAGAAATAGACTTTCCAAGTGATAGATGAGTTTCAGTCTCCACATACCTTTTGTTGATGAAGTTCCACAAGCTCTCCTTAGTAGTTCTTCGTCTTCAAATGATGAACGTCGTGAAGTCTAATGCTCAACTACACAATCTATCCTAGTCCGATACATCACCATAAGTAGACGAGAAATCAAGACTTATAGTTTTGATCACTAACATTGACAAACAAGCTTGAGATAGTAACGCTTGTGAATTCGACCGAGCAGTGCTCTAACAGTTTTGGAAAATGTTGGTTCTTGAAAATTATAACCTGCCGACTAATTGTGTGGAAAATTCCTGAGTTTCCTGAGTCCCATAGAGTTATTAGCCGGCATATTGTTTTAATAAAAACCTGTCGACTTAGCATTAGTCGGAACCCTATAGATTTTCGGCCGTGCCGACTAACTGTGTGGAAATCCTTGTGTTTCCTATGTTCCATTTTGCTAATAGTCGGCATGCTATTTGAATAATTCCTTGTCGACTATTGTTTAGTCGGCATAGATTATTGTTGTCGTCTTTGCCGGCTATTATTTAGTCGGCATTGGTTATTGTTTTCGATTCTAACGACTAGTTGAATTTTTTTTTCGTTGTTCTTGTTTAGGTTGCAAAGGGGGAAAGAAGAAAAGGGTTACTCCTCCTTCAAGACCTCCTCATGTTGGTGACAAACTCTTGACTTCAACACATCGAGGGGAATTTGTTGAGCCGGGAACGCTCAAGATCCGTGAACAGAATGATTCTCAACCACCACCGGAACCAAGTAATTCAGGTGAAACTCCATATAAGGACCAATCAAGATCATCTGGTAGAAGAGGTAATAATGATGATGATGTTGAAAGAACTCCGGCTATGGGGGGAGATAACGATGATGATCAAGACATGCCACCTGTTGGAGGTAATGATGATGGTGATACCAATGATGGAGATAAAGATAATAATGGACAAGGTGAAATTTTTTAAGAGGATAAAAAAGAGGAAGAAGAATACGGTGGAGAAGAAACAGGTAATGTTATACAAAATCAAGCTGCAACTGCAACCGGAAGACCGAAGAGGGTTATCACTAAAATAGATGATTCCCACATGCCTCCCCCCTCACTTAAAGAAGCAACTGAAACCAGGTCATCCTCCACTAGGGATCCCAGAAGATGGTGGACATGTTCTTTGTGGATACAAAGACTCATGGGCATGTAAAATCCATAATACTATCGTAAGTAATCTCAATACAACTTTTTTTTTATTTAAGTGTATCTATCTTAAATTTGCTTCAAGTGTTTGTATTTCTTTTAATTTTGTGTTTTGGTATTTAGGATCACAAGCATGCCATCCATCTCATGAGGCGCCAAGCTTCAAACACTATGATGAAGAAATGGCCACTTCACAAGAAATGTGACGAGGTGAAAGAGATTGTCAAGAACTCCGGGTTGTGGCATGCGGTGAAGAATTTGATTGTTGAGTATGGAAAAGTTACCGTATCTGCATTCTATGAGAGGTTCTACGGAGAGACTAATACAATGTTATTCTCATTCGGTGAGACGACGGTAACTCCCGATGATGCTCATCAAATTCCAGTCCTCGAGGTTGGGGGAAAAGCAATCAAAGATGGCTACGATGATGACATTACTTGGGAGAATCTCTTCAAATTGACCAAGACCTTGTTCGGTTGGGATCATAAGCAGCCGGAGACTATGTTTGTGGAGAAGGATGGTTATATAAGAAGGAAGTTAAGTCTGAAGATGTGTAGGGACACATACTACGGGACCCAGAAAATCTATGATGAGGAAGGAAGTGTGGACTTGGTGCGAATCAATGCTACTGCGTCAGCTTATTTGTTATATGTCCTGGGCAGCTGTATCTTCCCCGACAGTTTCATAAGCTTGGTCGATGACAAGTATCTTCAACTATTGCATCCCTTTGATCAGATGCATATGTATTCTTGGGGTACTTCGGTGGTTGCCTTCTTGAATGCAGAGTTGACAAAGGCTTCAAGGGCACTCACTAAGAAAGTTAACGGAAATCTATGTCTCTTCCAGGTAATTATATTGTCTAAATCATGTATATTTGCAAAATGCTTATAAGATAATATTCTTACTAAACTTTGTGTTTGCATAGGTTTGGATATATGAGCACTTTCCTTATTTGGTGAAAGCCAACCCCCACATCAAAGTGAACATTAAGCTTGCGAGTCACAAGCCAAGAGGACAACGATACAGTTTTACTAGTGCTCAGGAGAATGATATGCCACAGCAGCTTATCAACATGCAAGTCGCCTTGGAAAAATGATTGCAGATGAGGTAATATTTGATTCGTATCGAGATGATAGAAAATAAAAAATAATAGTAAGGAGAAATGATGTAGCATTCTACTACGGTCCCTTGTTTTATCCCCAAAGATTTTCAATGTATAATCCACAATGGGTAATGCGACAAGTGGGTTACGTCCAAGAAGTACCTCATATCGGTGATAATCCGTTCTATAAAGTGGTAAGGGAGAGGTGCAGTACGTCCAAAAAAGTATTGATGTCCATTACGCTCCACCACCAGAGATTTCTCGTTGGGACGAAAGATGTGACCACAAAATCGATTTGACTCTTTTGGACGAGGTGACCGGATGTCATGAAGCTCATGAAGATTACATGATGTGGTACAATGGTTTTGCTCATCCTACTTTGATTAGGGAAGAGATTGTTGAAAAACTGACTCGTAAGAGGAAGATGCCACCGAAAGACCCAACAACAAGTCTTAAGAACATTGTAAGTATTTTAGAGTTGCTCTTATTGTTTTAAGATTACATTATCGAATCAGTTTATTAATTGTTTGTTGTTTAAATGAAAATAGAAGGAGCACTTGAAGACCCTTGTGAAGATGATGTGTTGCATGAGAGATACAGGAAAGCCTTTGTCGGTTGAAGAGCAAACTAAGCACATTGACTATGCTAAGAATTTTGACAATGAGGATGCCACCAAAATGTTCGAGCAAGCTAATGCTGAACTAAAGAGGAATGCTCAACTAAATAGAACTGTTGAACAAAAGAGGCCTCGTACCCGTGGTGGTGGTAGTGGTCGTGGTGGTGAAAATGCTAAACGGGGCTGTGGTGGTGGTAGTGGTCGTGGTCGTGAGTGAATGAATTTTTTGTTTATTTCTTTATGTTTTAGACATTATGTCAAGGTTAATGGTTGGACAAATGTTTTTTTAAGGTTTATGGGACATATGTTTTCTTATTTTAGACAAATATTGGATTTCTAGTTGTTGCATGAATAATTTGTTTAGCTATGTTAAGTTTCAATAATTTAGCCGACAGGGTCTTGAATGAATGGTTTGTTAAGTTACAGTGTTGATTAAACCAGAGCCAGCAAGGTTGTGAACTGGCAGACTGCCGGCCCTGACAACAGATGATGTGCAGTTACCAGGGTCAGCAAGGGAATAAAATTATGACCTTTCCGTATTGTATGTTAGTCGGCATTTTAATGAACAAATACCGTGTCGACTTTCTGCAGTATAATATGACCTTCTCTTATGTTACAAAATTCTCTTAGACGGCAGGGTAAGAAACTTTCAACCCCGCCAACTATGTGCTAGTCGGCATTATATTAAACAAATACAGTGCCGACGATATGCAGCAGAATATAACCTTCTCCTTGTTTGAAAATTATATTAGCCGGCAGAGTAAGAAAGTTACGACCCTTATGACTAAAAATGGTCGGCATAGTAGGGAAACAAAAACCTAGCCTACGAGTTCAAAATTCAAAATTTTGCAAGTACAACTGCATTGATTGACTACCCTAACGGTCATATTTTGGCACCATCCTATAGATACACTTGTGCTCTCTACAAAACAACATACACCTATTGGCATATGCTCTCCAAAGCTCATATCATTATCTACGATTTCTAACTCTCCCAATACCTCTACATACAACAATGGCATCATTTGATTCAAATGAAGAACTATCCATCACCAAAGCATGGTACGCCGAAAATTGAATTAAAAATCAGTCATCCGTAAGGGTAGATGCCGAAACCTTTTGGACAAAGGTATATAACAAATATAGGCAAGATTTTGGGAATCCAAATGGAAGAAGTGTCCAACAAATCCATGATACGAAGTCATAGAAAATGCGATACTTGCTTATTTAAATATCCAACATCGGATTTTGAACTCTAACCACTTTAACTTGTCCATTGAACAATTTGTAAGTATTTTTGTGGTTTATTTTACGTAATCCATGTTGTTTAATCTTCCTATTAAACACCACTAACAAAGTAAGTTTGTGTTTTGTTTTGTAGCATGAAGTCGTGAAAGCGCGCTACTTGGAGGAAAAGGGGGAAGCATTCGCATTTGTTGCAAGCTATCACTTCATGGTATCCAAATTCCCGGAATATGACCCGGAATTGATGGTGGGTGAATAGGACTCGGATTCCTCCGACGAAGATTGGCGGTTTTAGAAGTTTTTGTGTAGATTTTGTGGGTAGATCTCTATGTAAACCCTCACGAGACTATAACTCGTCCACTAGGGTCGCCTAGGGGTTCAAAAGCTTGATACACGTGCTAAGTGCATCCGTTATTCCTACGACAAGGAGTTAGATTTTATGTTTCAATCAATGTAGTAACAAAATTTGCATGAATAAAGTGAATTACATCTTTCTAGATTCTGTTTTATGTTGGGTATATAACTAAGGGTCGGCAAGGTTGTAAACTGCACATCGTGCCGGCTAATCCACAATCGTTTTGTTCCAAGATTACTTCAGTGCCAACTATATACTAGCCGGCATGGTGAGAAATTAATAACACGCCGACTATAAGTTAGCCGGCAGGGTGAGAAAATAATAAGATACCGACTGGTGAAGCATTTACAACACATCTCATGTGTGCCAAAAATAATAAAGTCGGCATCTATTTTATTACAAGTATGCCGGCTACATATAGTCGGCGTCTTACTAATTGTCGACCCTGCCGACTTTTCATACTTTCAGAACTAAAAGTGTTGATTTCTTCTTTAATTTTGTATATGAAGTCACTCAATAGTTTTTGCCATCCCTTTTTAGAAGTGTTTGGCTAATGTGCTTTCATTTCTGTTGAAGAAAAAAATTCTCAAAAAACAAAATATATCCTCAAAAATCATAACCCATAATCCATGAATTCAATCTAAATAAAACCTAATTTCAGAACTTAATCATCTAATTAACTAACTAAATTAATTAAGCTAATCAAATTTTGTAGTGTTAATTAAGCAAGGATAGATTACCCATTTTGAAAATAATTGGTTAAGGAGTATTGTGTTTTACTTCATAATGACCCGGAATTTGTCTCATTAGGTATACCCCAATTAATCTGGATATCCCAATTTGGGGGTAATTTAATGATACAAAAACATATAAATAATTTAACGATTTTATTTTATTTTTATAATAAATCAAAATTATTATAAAAAAAGTCTATCCAAGAGATCTCACTGTGACGGATACATGCAAGGGTGTCTCTCTAAGGATTTGAGGTCCTAATCACTTGGACAATATCAGTAGCAACCCCACATAGATTTTGAAAATCGCGTTGCCTTTGTGCCAACCCATCAGGATAAGCTAGTGGAGGAGTGGCTGAGCTAAAGGAATCTGTGCAATCATCAGTACGTTTAGCAGCAATATCCAATCCTAAAATTGCGTCGCCAAGATCATAACCCAAATCTTCAACGGAGGCCTGAAGTGCATCCTTTGCATATCCATAAATATCACTGCATCCTGTGACCACTTTAACTTCGTTTGCATCAGTATAAGCTTTAACAAGCTCGTCGAGTATGTATTTCGATATGTCCGCAGCTCTGGTTTCCGCAACATTAACCGTAATATTGGCTAGGCCTAGCATATCGGCTTCTTGACTGGAAGGATCGGCATTTAATGTAGATGTACAGAGATCAGGTAACCGCGTCTTTTGACAAGTAGATTGGATCAATCCAGCGTCTCCTAATACAAGAACAGACGATTCTTGAACGATGAAAATGAGGGAAAGAATAGACATTAGGTAGACAACCGATGAAGCCATTTTCTTCTTTTCTTTGTCTTGAAATTGAATTATAATTTGATCTATCGAGAAGATTTGTATGTATAGTGGAATGGGGAAAGTTAATGTTGGAATAAAGAGTTGATTACGGTAATAAAATATGCTAACTTCATTACACATTTAACATTTTTGGCACGAGAATATTTTGAACCCAAATCTTCAAGATATGTACCGTTTTTAAAAGATTATCGGTTGGTACATTTGGGAAAGAAAAATCCATTACAAGAATTTTGACGTTAAGAAGCTTGCGATGCGTCACGTGAGAAATGTTCGGGGGCAAATTCTGGGTACCTACCATTTTCGGATATTTTAGTAGCTCTTTTCGTTTGCTTCTGTTGTTAAGGATAGGTGTCAGTTGTTGTTTTTGTATAGTGGGTGTAGACTTGTAGTACGGTTGAACTCGTTATAGACCAACTCGACATTAGGCAGACTGACTCGAGTTGGGATGGTATTGAACCCGGGAGGGTAGTTTAGCTACAAAATTACATGGGTCGGCAGATCAGTGACGGTGAACTTAATTGTCAAGATTTTTGTTATAGGGAAAGCTGATTTGTTCAGGGGAAAAGCTAAAATTGTTTGACTATGGTTTATTTAGTTTGACTATTAATCCTTAAAAGGGAGGAGCAAAAAAATTGTACTTCCCCCTAAAAAAAACGGAAGTTTATCGTTTTGTCCTTAACTTAACTTAATCCTATGCCTCTGTATAAACGTGATTAACCCTAAATCAATTTCATGATTAAACCATATTGTTTTCCCTCCACAAAGTCTTCACAACTAACAACATGAACGACGAAGATGCCGATTTCAGCGATTATAGATCAACTACAAAAGATGAAAATCTGTTATTGTTACCGAATACAGAAAACGATAGTAGTTTTCCCGGAGTAGAATTTTTTCACCGTCAAGAAGAACTTCTAGAGCAAGAAGGAGAAGAACATTTACAAGAAGAACAACAACAGCATGAACAGGAAGAAAAAGAAGATGAACAGGTATTAACCTAGTTAATCCAAGGATTTCATTATTTCTGACATCTATAAAATTTTACAGTTATATATATATATGTACCTGAAGAATATTTCTTTATTGAATTATATATAGGTTGATGATGGTTCTATCCGTGAAGATTGTCTTGGGCTAATCTCATCTAGTTTGGACTTAACCGATTACTTTGCAACGAAAGAGGTATATTTTATTGATTTTCCTTCTTTCTTTTTTTCCTAAATATTATCAAAATCTTAATGCTACGACTTGTCCCTTCTAGTACACTACAACTTATTGGTTACTATTTGAAATACTACTACTATAACTTCTTTTTTGTTGTGGTTGATGCAGGTGTTTGACTCGAAAGAATCAGTCCGCAATTGGTGAAATAGAAATGAAGCAATAGAAATGTTCTACTGTAATCTCTACTAATATTTCTACAGCATGTCTTTGATATAAAATTTTAATGTGTGTTATATAGATTTTCTGATCTGCAATCTAATTTTCTAATAAAATAGAAATGAAGCAACATACCAATTACTTGATGTGCAGTTAGCCGCTTTGCCGAGCATTTGATTGATAGAAATACCAAGAAGTTTTCTAACTGAAGTTGGGTTAGTATCTATATTTCTAATCACAAATGCTTAAAAGAAGTAAAGATTAGACATACAAAGACTAAGCCAGTTCAATTAGGAGAAGCTCTTGACAACAAACCTGTAGTTGGTTGAGGTCTGGATATAAGAGCTACGGGCTCGTCAGAGAGAATGGCAGGAAGGTCAAGCCGAGAACAAAAAGACTACTAGTGTCTTGGTGCTTCAAAGTATGTACTTGATTATCATAATTCAAAGTTCAAAGTAGTTATGTAACAACGGATGCAAGACCATTAATTATATACAAGAATTAAAAAAAAAAAAAAAAAACACACTTACTGCCTGAAAATGAGAGCTCGGTATTTGAACGTAAAGTTCATGATTCTTTGGAAGGGCGTAATTAATAACCAACTACACCTAAAGAGGCATAATGGTAGAAATTAGAAGAAGAGTTAAGTGAACCGACCCTTGCTGCAAATGCAATTAATTGACGAAAATATTTATATAATTTCATTTTGGTCTATCCGTAAAAGGTTCGAAAGTTTAATTGAAATACGACCATGGAAATGTGAGTAAGCTTAAATGAAATACGACCATGGAAATGTGAGTAAGTACCAATCCCCCAGCTGATGTTGTTGCCTTTGAGGATCTTTAATACCTCCTGGATCATCTCCAAGCTACGTCATTGCACTCTTGAAAGCATTCTCTACATCAGACTCATGATCTGGAAGGCATCATTTAAGACCCCCAGTTAGAAGATGCAGAACAGAGAAACAGATGTTATTAAACTCTACAAGTTTAAGATAGCATACCTGGAACCCCAGGATGATTAGAAACTAACCATAATGTTTCAAATTATACTCCTCAGGTCAGCTGTAAGTGTCGGTCTGTACTAACCCTCTCCGTAGCAACATTCAAACTCAATAATCTCAAAATTACTCACACTCAGTAATAGATGGCATACCCCTTCTCAGTTATCAGTCACCCTTGCTTCATAGGATGGTGATACAAATTACTATGAACACAACAAAGGAGTAGTCTCTTTCTATCTCTATCTCACTTGCTTCCTAGGATGGTGATGATACTTGTAAAACCAGGGATTAATATGCTTATCTTAAATTGAAATATCAAATTTAGTGGTTGGTAAAGGTAATTCTCACATGTCGTACAAAAATTCACCCACGGAAATCTGTTGCACATTTTATCAAACAGGCACCGAGCATACAGACAAAAATTCACATACTTATGAATGAAATTTCAAAAACTAAACTTTTGTCAAAAACAGAGTTTGATTAAATTAGACAAAATTTAGAAACAAAGTCGGTTTCGTTGCCTCATTATTAGATCAGAGTTATACTAAAACAATTATTTGGTCGCAACATTTGCTACACAACAGATAGAAATGGATTGAACATGAGATGAATTCGTTTATAGAATAAAAATGAAATTTAAGCCATCAGAAAAACATGAGAAGAATTTAAGGAAGAAGATCCAAATGAATACCTGTGTTTTTCTTCCTTTTTGGGCGTAACGATTATGTGTTACAGTGAAGCTCATGGTCAGTTTAGTTGGAAGTGGGGTTTGGTCAGAGGGTAGCGTGGTAATACAAAATAATGTGTAAAACTCAATTCCAGTAAATATTTCCTCCTATACACATCTCTACTATATTAGCTTTCCCCTTAAAATGTTTTCCTCCTAAACAAATCAGCTTTCCCTATAACAAAAATCTGAAGAAAATCAAAACAGGGTGAGAAGCCCTTTTGTACAAATGTCCGAGAGCTGAATTTGGTAAAAGTAAAATTACCCAAGTCTATTAGAATGAATAGTTACAAAAATGTAACCGGAATCAAACACAGTTATTTTATGAATTTCTTATAACCAGCTTGTAACCCTGATGTATCATTCCTGATAACAATCTGTAACCAAGGTTAATTTAATTATATGACATGCATATATGTACAAATAGTTTTCCTAGGCTCAGTAACTTGGGTGCCATAATGATGATATAATTTCTACGGATTTAAGTTCTCCACTTTCTAGAGCTTGGTACAAGCTGAGATCGTTACTTGGATTTTTCACCCACACTAAAGTGTACTCGAAATTCATAGAAGTTATTAACCCAGTGACCGCCTTAGTTTGCTCCACTATCTCAATTTTCCATTTCGGGATTGTCTTTAGTTTATGAGTTCATTAATCCTTTAGAAATCTGATAGCACATGTAAATAGATATGTATTCAAGTGATATACCGCCTAACATGTCTAATGGTAAATGAATCATTGATGAACTGACAAGATGTAGCATAAATGAATTAAGAATGACTAAATTGTCATATGGAGTTGGGATGGGAGTCTGTTCCGGGCGAGATAGAACAAACGGTTGCCTACATGCTGAGTTGTGCGGTGGCCCACTGGCCACTGCTGATTTTGTACTGAACTGATCATCGGCCATCGTGACTCCTTTAAAAGAGGCCTTGAATACCAACTTATGTACACTAGCAAAAACCGTTTGGATTTTATTTTTAGTCGGTGATTAATTGTTGATTCATAATCATTGATTAAAACCACAAGTATAAATGAGTCGCGTGAAGCGTTGTACAAAGAGATTTAGCCCCAGATCGGCATATTGGAACCCATATCTTTGTTCTTCCTTTTGTTTTTTATGTTTCAGAAGAACAGTTCGGCAGATAATTAAACATATCTTTGTTCTTCCTCTCTTTTTTTTATGTTTCAGAAGAACAGTTCGGATGACAATTAAACATGAAAATGATAGCCGAATTTTACTTTGTTAAAAAACACACTAAGTTCGGTTGTTCAGTTTTTTATTCGAATTAGCCGAACCTAAATTCGTCAGTTACAGAGTGAAGTTCGACTGATAACTTGTCAGCCGAACCTATGTTTTTGAAATTATACCTAGGTTCGGCTGATAACTCAGAGGTTCGGCTGATAACTTTTCAGCCGAACTTAGGTATATTTTCAGAAACATAGGTTCGGCTGACAAGTTATCATCCGAACCGTTCATCTGGTCTGTAGATCTAGGTTGTAAAAATCAGATTTTTTGACAAATTCAACTTATAAAAAGGACATTAAACCTCGTTTAGAAGTTTACCTTTGTATTAACAAACCTTAATTATCTATTAGTTCAGCAAATCTCAAAAGCCTAATTTCTTATTCTTCTTTAACAAACCCTAACCTAACTATCTCTCTCAAAAAAAAAAAAAAAAAAAAAAAAAATCTTTGAAACTAAGACTATATAATCATTGACTTTAACCACTAAGAGCAACCACAGTCACGACCAAATTTGAGGACTATAACCAAATTTGATCCCAAAGTGGAGCGTAGTGGGACGGACTAAAGCTAATTTAGTATTGTTTTCTAGGGTTTGAGACTAAATGTAGTCGCCCACCCAGACTATAACTAAATTTGATGGGGCGTACGTATAGTGAGCGTTTAGGTCGGGCGTGAATATAATGAGCGTATGGGATTAGGAGTAAGTATAGTGTGCGTCTGAGTGTGGAGCGCTGATACAGTGAACGTCTCAGTGGGGCGTTAACATAAAGTCCCCCAAACTAAACCTTTACAAAATGTAAGCATGATATCAGGCGTTGATATTATTCTCACCTCATGCTTGTTTTTTCATCAGACTCTCTCATTACTTCCGTCTCACACTTGGATTCACACTTGGATGGTGATTTCATCAACGCCCCACGTCTGGCGATGATAATATTTACGCCTCACCTCGAGCGTAAATAATACTTGCGCCCCGCACATACGTGCACAATAACTACGCCTAACCTTCATAACTCCGCTCATTTTCAGGCGTTCACGGTAACTACGCCAGACTAAAGTTTAGTCTTTTACCGCTATGCTTCACCTCCAAAAAAAAGCCAAAAAAATTTAGCATTTGGTATGCCTTTTAGTAGTTAGTCCCGTTCATGACTGTGGTTGCTCTAATCATCATTAATATTAACTACTAATCATTAATATTAGATTCTAATTATTATCATTAACACTAATGAAGTAAGGGCATTATTGTCGTGATAAAAATATGATTGATAAAGGGTTATTGATTTTACCACATAATGACTCTATTTTGTCATTACCTTGTATGCCTCAAAACAGGTTTCTTCTATTTTGGAGCTCGGTAGATCTGTGAGGGTCAACTTGTTTGTCACAAAGAAATTCAAAACCAGATGAGCGAGAACCCAAGTGCCGGCTGAATTTGGTGAAAAAAAATAAAACGCCTAATACGGAACCAGTGACCACTATCTTATCACCTTTGTTTATCTGATGACATGGTTATCTACCAGATAAGTTTTCCGGTTTATCTAATTAAATTTTCACCATTTTTGCAACCTGATTCTTCCCCTAGAGCTGCAGTGTACTCAAAATTCATCGATCGCCTTAGTTTGCTCCACTATCTCAATTTTCCATTTCGGATAATCTCTAGTTTCTAAATTCATTAAGCTTCCGTTAGAAGTCTGGTATCATATGCAAATATATATGGATTCAAGTGAATTGCCACCTAACATGTCTAATGCTAAATAACTAACAAAATGTAGCATAAATGAACTAGGAATGATCTGCTTGTCACATGAAGTAGGCATGAGAGAGTAATAAACTTTTTTCCTGGGGGAAGAGAACAAACGGTTGCTACAGCTGAGTCCTGTGACTCCATTAAACGAGGCTTCAAATCCTTACACCTCACTACCTCATAAGTTTAAGTTTTCATGCAGCAGTGCAACCAGTTCAACGGCTGAAAACCTTAGAATGAGAGAAATTAGTGCCTATGGTTGGCAAACATTACATCGCTTGGGATCGAAAGAATAGGTTCCAGATGCTAGGAGTAAGATCAACATGTTTAAGCCAAGCATTGCATCTGGCTCAGGGTTTTTTGTCTAGGCAGACCATCATCACCACTCTTACGGTCTTTTTATCTTCTAGGAAAGACTTTTTATCTTCTAGGAAAGACGATTCAAGGAATACCAGTGTTTTCAAAGAGTCGGATAAGTCCAAAACTGCTTGTAAAGATAGAACCTCCCAAATTGTGTTTGATAGGACTTGCAATCCATGAACTGCCCGGTTAACGCCCTACTAATGCATTACATTTTTAGCTTCTATTATTTTTTGTTTTTCTTTAATTACACATAAGTAATGTTTACATACAAAATTATTTGTACAGATATTATGCCATCTCCTTGGAGGGCGAGAAATTGGAACCTAGAATAGGATGCAATAAATCTTCACTCTCAATTGGTGACAATGCAATGGGTAAAATGATAAACTTTATATGCACACTTCGAAGTCCTGCGAATCATTCAACATGTTAGGGTCCCCAAAAATCAATTCAATTTTAGGGGGTATGATACCTCTTCCCTTTGGGTCTGAATATGACGCACCTGAGCAACACAGGCCCTCTTCTCCAACTTGTCAGATCATCAAAAGACTATCAAGAGCGCATGGAAAACTTCTTATATATATCAGTTTAACCCTCAGTTTAGCCGAGGTGTATCTGAACGGAGAGACGGCGGTGTAGGTGGTTTGATCATTGCCTTCAATGTTTCCATGATACTAGCAAAAGAAGGACGTTTCCACGGTTCACTGCAGTTTACCAAGTTGAATTTAAAATTAGAAACATATCTACCTATATATATGTGCATGAGAGAGCAAGGGCACCACAGAGACAGAAAGTAAGAATAAAGAGCACAGAATTTCCACTCACTAGGCCCAGCAAGCCTCGATTAACTCTGCAACTTGGGGATTTACATTATTTGGAATGTCAAGCCTTCTATTCTTGAAACCCACAGCCGCTACCACCTACAAGAAGAGAGTCAGAGGTCATACTCTACAACAAATATCAACGATCTTATTTACAATCAAAATCTTGGGGAACTTTTCTTTTTTTAATCTGCAGATTTCAAATTATCCCATTCATCTGTACTTGGGCAACAAATAATGAAGCTTGCAGTAAGCGTGCTAATTATAAAGCTCCTTCTAGGAAGTTCCTAAAACTCATTTCAGAACTTCATATGCTCGCAAGTTTCAGTTCAGATAGTGTCAATTAACAAAATCTTGTCTTATGATCAGAAAACTTTCCCAATCATTTTTGCAGCTATATTCTAGTTTCACTAAAAAGCAGTAAATATTCCTAGTGAACAAGCTCACAAACAAACCTGTGCTGCATTTAAATTAACCCAAGGTGGTTGCATCGTAACAAGCTCCCATAATATCACACCGAAACTGTAAATATCAGACTTCTCATTTGACGGTTCATCGCGGAGAACTTCTGGTGCCATCCACTCGGGCTATAAATAATAGAAAAACAAACTCAGACCTAAATCATGTGTGGATACTGCTCCAACAAATTGAGCAAGGAAAGCATTAAAGAGAACTTACAGTGCCCGCTACTGATTTGGACGATAAAAATGTGTTCGCCTTTAAGCGGGAAAGCCCAAAATCGCACACCTGGGTGAAAGAATAACATCCTAGAACAATTAAATGGAGCAATTAAAGAAAGAACGAAAACTAATAAAATTTGATGAGCAAACCAGTAAAGAACAAGGCTGCTAGGAAAACTTATAAGAAGAGACTTGGTTTACCACGAATCCCAGATAGCTAGGCAAAGAAAATAATAAAAATCCCCCAACCCGGATGCAAGTAAAGACTAAAAAGGCATTCCACCAGCCGAATAATATAAATAATACTTCCAAGAGGTGGAGATTCTATATTATCATATACGACATCCATAAATCTCACTCCTACCTTCACTGTGTATTTTTTGTCCACCAGAAGATTTGGAGATTTCAGATCTCGATGAACAATGGGAGGATTATGTCGATGAAGATAATTCATTCCCTTTGCCTGCACAAAGATACTGCAATCTTATACAAGTAAACTGAAAGAAAGCACTATATAGTTCAATGGTTGGAAGGAAATAATAATAACCTTTATCCAGCTCTAAGGCCCAAAACAAATATATTTTAAAAATCAGGATTAAAGCATAGACTGTGAGGCATACCACATCAAAGGCCATACTTAATCGACGCTTCTCGTCCAACAGTTCCCTTGAACCAGATTTATGCAAAAGCCTATATAAGCTACCTCTGCAACTCAAAAGGCCAACACCTAAATATTTCAATGAGCTGATTTTATTTTATTTTATTTAAGCCGCAAATAGATTTCGAGCCCTAACGATATATAGGAAAAGAAAGATAGGGACCTTGACAAATATTCCGTGACAATGGACAAGTTCGGGGGTCGAGTGACAGCACCCATAAACAGGACAATATTTGGATGCCGCAGCCTTCTCATAATTGCAACCTTGCAGAAACAGAGATATCACAGTTTAGAAACCTCATATACATGAATGGAAATGCAATAGGGAATGGAGATTTAGGAAGAATTTGCGGGCATTACTTAGTTTCCTGCTAGAAATCAAGCATAAATCATGGTCATTTTCAGATAAGATAAGAGTTTAGCTGCATACCTCCCTTATGAATTCCTTGAAGCGCTCAACATGGAAGTCTTGCTCCATAAGGATCTTCACAGCAACCTCCTGAAAGTGACATGCATCTCATGATTAACAAACAAATGGATCAAAATGTAAAAATCTGATGTAATACTTATGAAGTACGTTAAGGTCTATGAGACAAAGACACTCTGTTTGGGGGACCTGGAGAAGGAATATACTATATCGACTATGTGAGGCAAAGGGTGCCTTTACGAGGAAATTGACATTTCAAAAGACTGCACAGCAAGCCTCACCCTTATTTACTTTATTCTGTTATGACATTGGCCCTAAATATATCAAAACCAAAAAATCTCAATAGCCCCATGGAGGCGTGCCAGTATATTTTAGACATGGAGCCGATATTACAAGATAGTAATGAGTTATGGTGTCATCCAATGCTAATGTTCCTTAATCAAGTGAACCAAAGGTTACCACATCGATACAAATTCTTAATACACGAAAAAAATTATTGTTGCGAAGTAAATGTGAATGATTTTTTCCTTACCGAACTATTCCAATCAGCACGATGCACCGTTCCAAAAGAACCTGATGAATTCAATCAGTTAAGTCCAATACAACCGTATTGTAGAACCAGAATATTCAAGTTTACTGAGTACATCTATGTTGTTCGAGTTAAAGAGCATACCTGCTCCAATTTTCTCCTTCAACTCAAGCTCACTCCATGGAATGTCCAAGTCTTCAATATCAAAAGAAAGATCATTACTCGATCTGGCCTGCATGTACCTTAGATCTCGATTCATATTAATCCTTGGATCTGACACCGGCACAATTGCTTGCCCGTCCCTGTTCCCAGTTGGTGGGGTGTGTTTCAACAGCATAGGATCTCTCAAGTCTACTGAGGTAACACTTTCAGCAGGACCAGATGAACTTTGCAGCATGATATCTCCTCTATCACGACTACTGGGTCGAGAAAATCCTTGATGCAGAGGTGGTGTAGAACTTCCATCATTTACACCTGAAACATAGATTGGACAGTTTATCTACGCATGCTATATACCAACATTGACTCATCAAGTGTAATGCCTACAATCAGACATGCCCTTCCCCGATCTAAATCTGTACATTGTTTGTAACAATAATTATTTTGCTCAACGAGGAGTGAATAACAACGACGCTTACTAATGAGCTAAAACTCCAGTCAGTCCTTGACTACCACTTTTTTATGTTTCCCTTTTTTGCTGCCTTGATGCTAGCCCATCTAGTCTTTTAGTTGACCACTTTTTTTAATGCACGCTTTTGGGTTTCAATAGTCTAAACCCGGGCTTTGATGAGTTTTTGAATACTTTCACTTCAAACCTTTAAAATATAACCTTTAATCCCTACCTATACAGAAACTACTAAAGAAGATATATGCCGAAGTTGAAAAGACCAAAGGTGGGGGCTGGGCTGTAGCATGTGAACAACTCAATTCTTAGTTACTTCTAGTTTTATGATCTGTATTTTCTCCTGTTTAATTTTTTTCTTCTTTTAGCATATTGTGGGTAATGATTATTTATTTTTATGTTTTGAGCATTTTATTTTATGAATGAGAGGCTACGCATCGATGCCACGCATCACATCGCATTACCATTTTTTTAAATCTTGACTCCAGCTTGTATGCAACCAGGAAACTCAAGGTAGATAACTCAGAAACATAATTGCAACAGATATCTAGATATATTGCACAGCATAAACAGGCCTAACCTGTAGGAGCATCGCTGAAAATAAGATTGATTGACTGACAGTCCTGGAAATACTGCTTGGCCAATGAAGTGAAACTCTCTGACATTTCAAATGGTTTATATCTTGGAAGACGCAATGGTGAAGCGATTGAGATAGATGATGGGCCATTGAGTAAGGAATCGGGCTCGCATAAGCATCCTGGCTTCCCAAGCAGATCAACTAAGTATTCCCTGAAATACATAATGCCAAGAGCGGGCATCAAACGGTAAATTTCGTACCATTTCCAGGAAGACAATTTTGATATTTAACAAGCTTGTATGGTAAACAACATATATTTAGATGGCAGCAGTAATATCATACCGGTCAAGACCAAACCGCACTAGACAGGAGGCAGCATCATTTCTCCTGCAATACTTGCACCCCTTGGCAATTCGACAAGGTAATTCAATTGTGTCTGCTAAAATCTGGACATTCGTGACAAAAAATTTAACAGACCTATTAGGACTTGAAGCAGATTTGGTGACAAGCGAAAATGTAGACTGAACTCCCTATGTGCAGTGGTGTGGAAAAGACCAACCTCAACATATAGCAGAGTGTACTCAATAATATTTAAAATGAGAAGTTACAAATTTTACTTTGAATAGGAGAGCACGATGCCGGCATACACCAACTGATAGGCTTCCCATTGGGATAACAACAGAGCCTAAGCAATCTTTTAATACTTGGCTACACTCCTTCCAGCGGGAAACCAAAAAATCTTCTCCATTAGAAGCTGTATCCCTTGTGATAACAAAACAAAAAAATGGTTACTAAAATCAATTATAGGTAGAGATAATGCACGTTGTAGGAACACAGTCTACGGAACTCACCCCATGTGAATGCAAACGAGCTTGGCAAGCTGATCGACTACCTCTTTTGTGGTAACACAACTCCGAGAAAGACTAATAACTCTATTTTGTAGCTCTATTAAACTAGGATCACTGCTTTTATCGATCAAAACAACTTCAATAGATGAATCACTATCAACGGCCTTAAGTGATTCAATTGTCGGGACCCTACCATGCTCTTGTATATCCGTGCACATCGTCCACACATATGAATCCATCCCATGGATCAAATAAAACCCATCTGGAACCTTGTCAAAGTAAGATAAGCAACCGTTCACCTGGTACACATGAATTAACATAAGCTATTGCCAACACTTCCAACATACAAGAGTTGAATTTCTATGTAGTAGAAATCTCTTCAAACTAAAATCAAAATGATAACCCACACGATGTCCCCGGTTTTATCTGAATCCGAGTTCTCATTCCATATCATCCATCTCACTCAAAACAACTACAAAAGAGTAAAAGACCAAACTTCTCTTGATCACTGATAATTCCTATGAATTCCATACAGAAATCCCATAAAAATTCACTATACAAAACCTAAAATCTGAATTCAATAACGATGTAAAATTATTGTTTCAGCATCAATTAGGGGAAACGAAAAAAAAAAAACTAATTTAACAAATTCAAAATCAAAATTCTTACCCAGAACCGATGAGACATAGCTTCAGGCGAAGACGAATTAGTCGAATTTCTAATATTTGATTCATCAGGAACAGGATCCAAGAAATTAGGATCATCAGCACAAGTAGCTTCAGAAGAAAGTCTTAAAGCTAAAGCTAATTGTAATTGATAACTCTCTTCAGTTTGTTGTGCCCAACTTTTAGAAGTAGTAGATGAAGATCCATTAGTAGCAGTAGCAGCAGCAGCTTCAATTCCACTTTTCAATCTCAATACATCAATTTCTGGATCATTAACCATTGAATTAGACATAGTTGGTAGATAATATTCACCAGATAAAGTTTCACCAAAACTACTCCCACTTGATTGCCTTTGTAATCCTAATGATGATGGAAATAATCCACCACCACCACCTCCACCTCCGCCGCCGCCACCACCACCCATTCTTCTCTGATCTCCTCCATTTCCCTCCCAATTCCCTTTATTCTTCTCACCTGATAAAGATTCATAAAATTGATTCCCACCACCAACACCTAGAGGAGGAAGAAATTTCTTATCATCTTCAGGTGGGAATTGATTGAGTAATGAATAATTAGCTCTTCTTCCTGGCATTTCCATTGAACCCTAAAAATAAGAGAGGAATTATTTTGGGGATTTCTGAATTAAAAAACCCTAAATTATTACCTTCATTTTCAGGGTTAAGTAATAAACGGTTTGTGGTCTTCTTCAGTGTTCTTGAGAGAGTAGTTTTTGTCTTCTGAATCGGTTAAGAATTCGGCGTTATTTGCCGACCCGGTGGAGAAAAAATCAAAAACTTCTTTTTAATTTGTCTGTGACTCTGAACCTATACAAACATGTGTTTTGTGGTAACGTAAGCCAATTTATACGCCCGCTTTTATAATTCCTGTACATTGGACACAGTTCTCTTACAAATTAAATTTCAGTCCTTCGCATTTATTGTGAGGCCTGATATGCCGTAAAAATTCGCATTTATTGTGAGGCCTGATATGCCGTAAAAACAAGGTGCTACGAATTTTCACAGCAATTAATTCTCCGTTATCAGCAAAATGCGATACATTGTATTTTGGCAGTAATTAATTTTTCATTATCTACAAAACGCAAGAACAATTCATATTAAATTTTAGCAGAAGTTGAAGTGTTTCTGTCATGCCAAAAGCAGGTCAATGGTTATGCCTGTTTTATCAAGTGCTTCGGATTAGAAAAGTCGAATCTCAATGAGTAGATTAGTTCACAGGCTTCGGTCTAGATTAGCAGGTTCCTCAATTGAAGTGGATGCCCTCGAAATAGTTCATCATTTACAAGACAAAATTTCATATTTGGTTTGGAATTTAGAACTGAAGTAATCATGAAATTTACAGTCTAGATTAAATTATGTTTCAGAAAAAATCCAACACAAAATATTTGAATTTTTTCTCGATGGGTGAAGAACAGCCCTGGTCTATTATTTTTTACGACCATTTGTGTGTGATATTGCAAAAACTTGCAGCAAAATCTAGATTTACAAAAAGAATTTGCAATTTTGGTAGAATTGTTAACACCAAGGAAAGAGTAACCGTCCATTTATATGTCTTAAATTTTAGTAGGATTTTGAGAATGAAGTTGTCTTCGAACATATATATCGAGTTAAAAAACTGTGATCGACTTTTGCGACACGTAAATGAATCTTTGCTTGAGTTTTCTTACTTATAGTATTACGATGCATCTAAAGTAGGAACGTACAGTATGCCTGAACTGATAAGAACATGCAGCATCGTTTAAGTACAGGCAAGCTAACTTTGGAGCATTTGTGATGGTAACGAGATACTCCTCAAAATATCCAAGAAATTTCTTATAACAATGATACGAGGAAACATCATGCAAATTTCTATCAAGAAACTCGTTTTGAAAGTTCTTTGCAATTTAATTTTTTTAATTTATTTTAAGCACAAAGCCAAAGGATCATTCAAACAAATTTACAAACAAATCTGAATGATTTGACTAGCATATGATCTTATTAGCCAAGTGTGTATTTTCTTCAAATATAAAGTTTAGTTTTTTTTTCTTTCCCCCCTTAAGTAAAGCTACGGCTTAGAAAAGGCTAAGGTCCTGTTTGGTATGATTTTTAAAAACTGTTTTCGAAAATAGTTTTTAAAAGCTATTAGGGGGGAAAAATTGAACTCGCAATGCGAGTTCAAAATTGAATTCGCACATTGATAGCCGTCACATGATGAAGATATGAGATCATCAAACCATGCACTTAACCACGGTTATACACCCAAGTTTTTGAAACATACGATGAATCTTTCTTGAGCGTTTCATGTATCTCATACAGTATTTCGCACCCAATTCTTCGTTTTGGCGCTAGAGGGATATTACGTAATCTCGTATAGATTTCTCTAGATCTCTCACGGTAGAGCGAGCTGATGCTAACACTAAAACTGGTAACTAGTGCAGTATTGGAGTGTATGAATTTTTTCCCATATTTGTTGATGTAATGGAAGGGGTGGATAAGATAGTTTGAAATAGGGTCATCGTCAAACATAGGGACCGGCGTATAGCAGATCTCCCATCATAGTGATCCACAGCATTCCTAGTTTCCGAAGAGGACACTTGCCAAATCCACGATTGCCAGTGTAAAACTCCATGGAAGCAAGCACTAAATCATGACTGGAAAATGTAGCTTATACAAAACACAACCACAAATTCTTTTCAACTGGACCACGGCTGAAAATTGTTGTTCCGATATTGAACTCAGCCTCATGTGATGTTTCCTTGTTTCTTATTTTTACGACTAGGACAAGTTTCAGAAGTTGATAATCATACAAGTATTTTCAAGTAAGCAATTGAATTAATAAACGTTCTATTTAGCTTCTTCTTTCTTTTTTCGATCGAAGAAATAATGAATTAACAACAAGACAAACATGTAAATAAATAAATAAGACATGAATCTTGTAAATTGAGGTAGATGATCTTCATCAAAGAAAATTTACAAGAAATTAGTATAGCCGTAGAATTAACACCAAAAGACATGAACAACAGAGTAGTAGCAGAGAAAAGCCATTCAGGTAACCATAATCATCCCAGAGTCAAGCTTGCACTCGTTTCCAGTGACCCTAGATAAGTAGGTAACAATCATCCATGGTGCTGTGATCGCCTCTGAGAAAAGCTATTCCGACATATATTTCAAAAACTTGGGTGTATAATCGTGGTTAAGTTCACTGTTTGATGATGTCATATCTTGATCATCTGACGGCTATTTAATGTGCGAATTCCGCTATTAGGTAGGAAATTTAAAAACTGTTTTGAAAATGAAGGAAAATCAACTAAATTAAATGTAAAGACTCGTCGAGATAACGATAAAAACAATTCTTACATTTACAATTCTTTCCGCAAGCTCTTACTTTGTTCTGAAAAGAAAAAGAAGGAAAAAGAAAGAAAAAAGAAAAAATATTATTTGTTATTTTCTGTTTTTTCTGTTTTTTAAATAGGAAACTGTTTTCAAAAGGCATACCAAACACGGTCTAAGAGTCTGTCTCGACAGTTGACAGAAATCATGAAATCTGGACAAATAAAAGAAAAAAAATACATGCTACAAGACTAGAACCGAAATGAGATATATCTTTTAGGACTTTATCTTGTATATGTCTATAAAGTTTGGTCTTATAGTATAGATACTAAACATACAACCAGTTCTCATGACTTCATTTGAGGGTTTTACCATGTGAACGCCTACAAGGAATATCATCAATTGTCAAATGCCACCATATAGATAAAGACAAACAAAATAAACACCAACCTAATGTAATGTAACCATCTTTCTTCGCTTTTGAAGTTCCCTTTGCCAATTTTGATAACAAGTCCAACGAAATGCAAACTTAAACATGTCACAAAGGCAGTAGTAGTTTGGAACTGCCCATAGAGCCCTGTCAAGATCAAACCATAAAAGTGACCATATTGGATTCACGGATTAAATATGGTACTAAATTGAATTCCTCAACTAATTTAAAGGCAAATGGGTTCTTGTTTCCCTTTCTATAGTGCTAAAGCTAAGCATTAACTAATCATCCCACTTGAGCATTTAAACCAAAACAACCTTTTCCTTCATCTAATACAGTGGGCTAACAACTTTCAAAACCATCGACACTTCAAAGGATCCGCCATTAAATCACATAATCTTAATCAGCAATTACTCATAAACACGTAGGATAACAGTGCAGGCAGGCCTGATAAGCCACCAAACGCGAATGAGCGGAACATTCCCCCGTTGCTCCTCCTCCCGTTCTTTAAGAAATACATTTGGTACGACCACTAGATTAAAATCCAAATGGGCATGCACAAGATATCGAAAGTACGGAAGAAAAATCTTTTTTTAGGAGTAAAAGGAGTCAACATCAGCATTGGGGGTGGCATTGAATATTTGACAGGGGACCATTTACACAATATAAAATCTATACACTACCAAAGAAGGAAGGCAATGTTCAATGAATCTCCTTATTACGGGAATGGGTGGTAATTAATTCTGATATTCCCCGTATGTACATTGTTTTTTTATATACTCCCATTTTTCATTTCTCTAGTCAAAACTTTAGTACTATATAAACTTATATCACGATAGAGTTATTTGAAGTTCATCTTTTTTGAGAGAAATGACTGTTTATATACGTGAGTTGTATATTATGTGTGTATGTGTTACATGTGGTGTCACATATAACGTAAAATAAATCTTTCTTGTTATTAGATCTTGTAAGATAGTTCAGATGATATATCGATATTAAAACAAAATGGCATAAATGCTACCAAACACGAAATATTAACTTGTCTCAAATAAAATTCCTTAAATAAACAAATTTTTGATGCAAGAAAAATTAATTTACATAGTTGTTTCTATTTGTGTATTCTAATGTATGTCATCTATGTTATTTATTTATTTCAGAGTCCAATTTTTGGTGTTTCTCCTAAAGCCCTTAAACATATAATACCACTTTGTTAATCTTATAACAAAAAATTTATATTATCCACTTGTTATGAGAGTAGAACTAAATAAAAAATAAAAAATAGAATTGTTATAATTGTTCTTATATATAATCAAAAGACCCGATGTGTATTGATAAAAAGGTAAGAAGAAGGTGTAACTGAAAAAGCGGGGGTCTAACAACCACACGCAATATTTCGTTTGACAAACTGTATGGACAACTCCAATATAATTCTGTGAGAATCAACTAGACTGTCAGACTCAATCAAGGAAATATATCCAAGAGTTGTATCTCTATTTCTCAATACAATCTGTAATCGAACAGATAGAATCTGTGAGCCTGATTGAGAAGAGAAATAACTTGAACGGTATCAAAAACCAATGTTCAAGTGTCAATCAATTACTACCTTACAAACAAGGTCGGATTTCCCAATTGATTGAACTACGCACAACCTGTGATATTTCAATTATATAAAATATAATGCGGAAAAGAAATAACACAAACACCAGAAATTTTGTTAACGAGGAAACTGCAATTGCAGAAAAACCCCGGGACCTATTCCATATTTGAACACCACAATGTATTAAGCCGCTACATACACTAGCCTACTACAAATTAACTTCGGACTTGAATGTAGTTGAGCCCTAACCAATCTCCCACTGATCAAGGTACATTCACGTTCCATACATTTCTGAATCCCAGCATGACTCTACGCACTTGATTCCCTTAGCTGATCTCACCCACAACTTAGAGTTGCTACGACCCAAAGTCGAAGACTTATAAACAAATCTGTCTCCCATAGAAATGTCTATTCTGATAGATAAATCTGTCTCCCAAAGAAATACCTATGAAGTTTTGTTACGTCTTATGATATATCAAAGTGCACAGAAACCAAATGATAATCCGGTCTTATATTCCCGAAGAACAGCCTAGAAATATCAATCACCTCACAATAACTTAACTATATGGTGGTATAACAAGTTATTGTGGAATCACAAAGAATGAGACGAAAATCTTTGTGATTACTTTTTATATCTTACCTATCGGAGATAAATCTCGAGAAAATCTTAGAGAAGATAGTACTCAACACGATAGAAAAAGAAAGATCAGAATACGCGACTACAGAGAAAATAGTTGGATCTGGCTTAAGAATCCAAACGAAGTCTTCAAGTCGTTAATCTATAATGGGTTTTAGAAAAACCTAGGTTAAAAGAGAATCGACTATAGTTGCAACTAGTATCACACAGGAAGTGTGGGGATTAGGTTTCCCAGTTGCTAGAGTTTTTCTTTATATAGCCTTTCAAATCAGGGTTGCTAAGGTAGCTTAGAAACAAAGCATTACATATTCACCGTTAGATGAAAATATGATT
>JAJJMB010010393.1:446203-477355 GCA_023531105.1 Papaver atlanticum
AACATTGTATGTGAACTCATACTTGTGTAAGTCCAAAATCCTTGAAGCAAAGTATGCGTACTTTACTAGTTTAGGATGACCGGAGCTAAGTCCGTGTACCTGTACGCGTACTGTCGGAAGTTCACATCCTGTGAATTTCTACTAGAGTTTGTGAACTGAAAACAAGCTCAATCCGGGTACTTAAGTATGTGTACCCGTATGCGTACTTAAGTGTGTTATTTTCTAAAAACGGTTTATTCGTGAACTAAGACATTTATAAATTAAGGAATGCATATTTGCAAACCGTGGCTATAATGTTCATGAATAGATTCGAGTGAATCAAAATAGTTTTTGCTTCGATTGTGTCTTGTATACTTCCATGAGATCTAAGCAATTGAACAACTCTCTAACTTGTTCTTTTTAGTCATTTGAACTAGTTATGGTGAAGATGAATAAGGTTGATATGAAAGTGCTCATATGGCTAACCATTGGTTAACTATTGTTGAACCAACTAGGTGTACACATTTAGGTACGGTTACCCAAACCTAAATGAACGCGCATTTCATTTGTGTATGACAAGCTAAGTTCTATCTAACGGTTGAAAAATATTAGCTTGAAACTAATCAGGTTTTCACCTAATGGTGAATATTGAATGTTTTTTTACCAAGGTAACTTAGATTGCAAACCCTGATTTGGAGACTATATAAAGGAGAACTCTTGCAACTGGGAAACCTAATCCCCACACCTCCTGTGTGATACTAGTTGTATAAGCTAGAGTCGATTCTTCTTCAACCTTAGGTTTCTATCGAGACCCTGTAGGTTAACGACTTGAAGACTTCATTGGGATTGTGAAGCCAGACCCAACTATTTTCTCTGTAGTTGCGTTATCTGATCTTGTTGTTTCTATCGTATTTGAGTATAATCGTAAGATTGGCTTGAGATTAATTTCTCCGATAGGCAAGATAGAAAAGTAGTCACAAACACCTTCATCTCATCGTTTGTGATTCCGCAATATCTTGTTTCGCTAGTCGATTAAGATTATTGTGAGGTGATTGATAATTCTAGGCTGTTCTTCGGGAATATAAGTCTGGGTTTAGGGTTGTCAATGGAAATCCGAAGTCCGAGATCCGTTTTCGAAAATTCGACATCCTATAGGATTTAATCCGATGTGTCCGATTTCGGATTTCGGAATCGGAACTATTATCGGATTTTACCTCCTTAGCCTAACGGAATCGGATTAGGCAATATCCGGGAGGTTAATATCCGACATCCGATAACCAAGGGGTGTACTAGTAATTCCAACCCCAGGGTTAGATGTCGTGTCAAGACGCAGAGCGGTAGGGGCTGAATCTTCTACTTCTTCTCTTCTCTACTCTCATCGTAGTCATCTACAGACTACAATCTTCTACTCTTCATGAACCAAAAGAATGAAAAGAACTGAAGAAGACAATGATTCGGTGATAGAATAAATTGAAGAATAAATCTCTTCCAACACTCAACACTCAACACTCAACAGGTGATAGAATAAATTGAAGAAGACAATGATTCGGTGTCTGAAGTTCTACAAATCTACTAGTTGATTCTTGATCTCTCAATCACACAAATCAATCAGGTATGATGATAAAACATTTTCAATCACTGTCTCTGTGACTCTGTCTCTGTCTCAGATGCAAAATTAGGGATTTTTTTATAGAATTTTAGGTCAAAAATTTGGGTTTAATTTTCAGTTGTTAAGATTAGATATGTGTGTGATTAGGAAATTGGGGTTATGATTTCAAATCTTCGATTGATTATTTTTTATGCATATAAATTCAATTTCTACCTCTCAGTCACTCTCCTTTTTTTTGGTTAACAGGACAGCAGGTTAAAATCCCCTAAAGTACTAAACAAAGATCATCAATTACTTCCCATCAAAGGGTTGAATCTATTTCAGGTATGTAGATTAGACTCTGGGTTTTGCTTAATTTTACTAAAAAATTTGGCTGGTTCATGATTTCTTTTGTTGATGCCTGAGCCTGAGTGCACATTTTCTAATATTGGGTTTTCTGTGTAGGTAAGGTAATTGCAATTGCAAATGCCTAAAAATAAAAAATGAATAATAGCTTCATCGAAATCGATTGCAGATCCCTCAATGTCAACTCCTTTACCTCGATCGGTTGATGTTCATATGGCCTCTGCCTCACAATCACAACAATTACTGCCAGAAAGTGTTGTAGGTTCAGCAATTGGAAGTACTGGCACTAGTAGGAGGAGACCAGCTGAAACAATTGATTCAGCACCTAGTCCTCAATGTGAAAACCAAGAAGAAAAAGGGGATCCTATGTCAGGCTCTCCAAGTGGCTCTCATTCTGAATCTGATGCAGATGTTAATGAAGATCCACTTATAACTGCTCTGAAGAAGAAACTCAGACAAACGAGGTCACCAGCGTGGTTGGAATTTGATAGGGATGTTGTACTGAAGTTTAACAAGAAACATGAGAAGAAGGCTATTGTAGAAGCTACTTGCAGACACTGTCACTTGGTGGTTGAAGCAGGAAGTGCAAATGGTACTAGCAGGAATTTGATAAGGATGTTATTTTGGAAGCCGCAACTCTGTCTCTAGCTCAAGTATGATGGATTCAGGCAAAGAAGATGAGAGTGATCCAGATTATGATGAGTTCATGATGCAAAACAGTGAGTTTGAGGTGCAGAAATCTGAGTTAGAGAAGTACTTGGAAGAACCAGTGCTGGCCAAAGGCTCATCAAAAGATAAGTATTTGTTTGATATCTTGAGTTGGTGGAAGCTAAATGCACCAAAGTTCCCAACTCTTGCAAAAATGGCAAGGGATGTGTTGGCTGTTCCAGTCACCAGTGTGGCATCTGAATCAATGTTCAGTGCTGGTGGAAGAGTGCTTACGACACACAGAACTTCATTAGATACATGTGTTGTTGAAGCATTGTTGTGCTTAAGTGATTGGTTGCCAGATTTCTTTTGTACTGGTAATTTTCTTTTCTTTTACTTGATTTTGTTTCTGCTTTTGTGTTTATATGCCATGTCTTTTAACTTTGTTTCTTTATCTTCATGTCATCTGATCTGAATGTGTTATAATGCTGCTAATAAAGATATGGAAGTCATGGAGGAATGAAGTTGAACTGAGTGTAGTGCAGTGCAATGCCTTTAGATTCTGGATTCAGGTAGCAGCCAACCAGGAGCAGCAGGCCAGCAGTGCAGTGTGCAGTGCTTTGAGTTGTTTTTAAGTCTTTTTGTGTTTCTTTTGTTTGTTTTTGTGTTTCTTTTCATGTGTGAGACACTGAGAGTGAACTGAATGTTTGTTTGAAACTCTTTTGGTGTTTGAAGACAGTTTGCATGTGTGAAATTTGAACTTGAATCACTGAAATGTTAAATTTGAACTTGAATTTTGTTTTCTGCCAGATAACGGAATGTATCGGATTAAAATCCGACATCCGATAGCTTAACATATCGGTATCGGTTTTCAGTTTAGGAGATCCTATAGGATATTATCGGCAATCGGAATTCCGATAACTACTAACCTATCGGAATCGGATTTCCTAAAATCCGTCGGATTTTCATCCGTTGCCAGCCCTATCTGGGTTATCGATTGGTTCATGTTCACCTTGATTTATCAAAAGACGGAACAAAACTCGTAGGTATTTCTGTGGTAGACAGATTTATCTATTCCTGTAGACTTTTCTGTGTGAGACAGATTTGTTTATTAAAGTCTTCGACTTTGGGTCGTAGCAACTCTTAGTTGTGGGTGAGATCAGCTAAGGGAATCAAGTGCGTAGTATCCTGCTGGGATCAGAGACGTAAGGAGCGCAACTGTACCTTGGATAAGTGTGAGATTGATTGGGGTTAACCTACAGTCCAAACCGAAGTTAGTTTATAGTAGGCTAGTGTCTATAGCAGCTTAATACATTGTGTATTCAATCTGGACTAGGTCTCGGGGGTTTTCTGCATTTGCGGTTTCCTCGTTAACAAAACTTCTGGTATCTGTGTTATTTCTTTTCTGCGTTATATTTTTTTATATAATTGAAATATCACAGGTTGTGTATTGAATCGATCAATTGGTAAATCCAACCTTTGGTTGTTGATTGAAATTGATTGATCCTTGAACATTGGTCTTTGGTACCGTTCAAGTTATTTCTCTTGTATTCAATCAGGCTCGCAGATTTCTATTTGTTTGAGTGAGGATTGAATTGAGAAATTGAGATATAACTCTTTGGTATACTTTTTATTAAGATTGAGTCTGACTGTCTAGTTAATTCTCTTAAAAGTATATTGGAGTTAGTCCATACAGATTGCTAAGCGAAATATTGGGTGAGGTTGTTGTACCCCTACTTTTTCACAAACTTGGTTCCCGGACTTCTCAGTTAAAACCGTTCGCATACTGTTATGAAAACTTGGTTTCCGGACCTGAATCATACCAACACAGTTGTACACTAGGTACGCATACTGTGATGTATCTAGACAATGGTTTTTGTTCTAAACTCCCATTTCAATCATTGAAACATTCTTAGAAGACGACAATGGATGTCTCAGACAAACCATTAGCTAATAAGCAATTTTTAAGTGATCGAATGATCTATACGAAACTTTCCAAGTCGACATCAAATGATTGTCTCATACAAATCATGTAAGATGTTTCAAGGTAATTTCCACATGATCATCTTTTGATTTTTTATTTAGTTTCCAACAAACAAATTGCTTCCAAATAAACTCATCAAGAATAATGATGAATGTAGCTAAAGCAAAAAGCTACCAACACATATTTCGAGAAATAGATAAGCGAGTTATACTCAGCTCGAAATAACAAATGTGTATGATATGAAAGTCTATATCAATATACGACTTTTGTCTCAATAGGAGATAGAATAGAATAGAATAAACTTCTGAGTGATAGATAAGTTTTAGTCTTCACATACTTTTTGTTGATGAAGTTCCTCCGAGTTTTTCAGTAGATCTTCATCTTCAGTTGTAAGCACCGTGAAGTCTAAAGCTCAACTACACAATCTATCCTAGTCCTAAACTCCTATAAGTAGACTAGAAATCAAGACTATAGTTTTATGAGAAGCAATCAAGACTATAGTTTTGATCAACTAAACTTGACAAACAAGCTTGAGATAGCAACGCTTGCGAGTTCTACCGAGCAGTGCTCTAACAGTAACAATTGAGTTAATGGTTTTCATCGTGCAAATCGAGTTGATGCCCACTAAAAGCGACATCCTTCTAGAAAAATGCTTAGTTTAAGTAAGGGATGCACATAACTATCATCTCATTATCTGTCTCGCCGATCTCCCCACGTCTTCAACAAATAATTTTTCTTTTAGCTATTATTACCGTGTGAACACTAAGGTGCCAAGGTGGGTTTTTAATTTTTTGTAATAAATGTTAATAAGATGGTTGGTAATTGTTTCTCATAAATAAAAGTGAATTGTATATATATATCTATCCCTATTGTATTGATATATGATCACTTAGCTTTCAAAACCATCATAAGAAACATAAATTTCCAGTCTTTCATCTTTAACAATAGTGATACATATATACAATGGCAGCTGACAGAAGGGAGTTCATCAACATGATGAATAAATATGTTTTTGAGGCTGCATTTGGATGAACCAACAGAAATAAACAAAAATCTCATATTTCTGTTTTGAGGCTGCTATTTCTTTTTTGTCTATCTTCTATCTGGTAACCAAATTCCAGAGTCATCTCTAATCATCAAAAATATTCGCCACGCCATTTGTTGGATTTTCTGTTCATTTAAGAAGGGTGAGTATTCTATACATAATACTCATTATTAATTTCGTTTTCATGTATTTCTGAATGATATTTGATTAGAACATAACTAATTGATTTTGGTTCTCTACTGATGAATCAGAAGGTGACAATAAGGATTTAAGCTAAGTCTCCGTGAAACACTATTTTACTTCACTATCTTGATACCCAAAAAATTCTACACTCGTTATTTCTTAAGTTCTCACTATCTTTAAACAAATATATGTTAGAGCATAGCTCGGTTGAACCCACCAAGCATTGGTATGTCAAGTTTGGTTGTCATATTTTAGTATCAAAACTCATCTAGATTCGCTTGATTAAATACTAGAGTCAACTTCGTTTAGGTTAGACTATAAAGTCTAGGAATGTTGGGACATACAAGTATTACTTTGAAGACCTAAAGAATGTGAAGAAGTAACGACTACAACGACAACATCATCCTTCCTCTTGAGGTTAGTGATATTGACTTGATCGTGTTTCTATTCCTAACGTATCTTTCAAGTCGCTTTATATTGAAAACATAACATGCGAAGCTGTATATATATTAAACTCTAGTGATTAGACTTGGTCATATTATTATGGTCAAAGTATCAAGGAAATATATTACAAAGCATTTAATTATGATTTTCGAACATATATGTTTTAATTACCAGTAATTAAAGCATGTCCTCTGGAAAAGGTTATTAGTTAATGTACAAAGCTAATAATAGAAGTTTTTCTAAGAGAGATTTCAGAAATATGTTTCGGCATTTAATTGGAAATAGGAAAACCGAATTTAGGTACTTTAATGAAATATCTTGAGAATAATTTTGGTTTTGGAATTTCCTTGTTTTCCAAACAACCTTGGTCTATAATACTTAAGTTTGCATTTCTTGCAAACTGTAAAGACCCTCAAGCTCGTCAACGCTATTAGACCAGTCAAGAGACGACTAAGCTGCTGTTGACTCGATTAGTTAATATAGATTTTAATTAATAGAAATTAATCAAATAATAATCTAGATATGAAACTAGTATCGTTAGATATATATCATAAAGTTATGCAAAATGGACTATTCGAACATGTCATTGAGATATCGGACGAAGAAGATATTATCAAATTAGTATGAAGGGTAAAATTGTCTTTTTGCAATAAAGACTATTAAGATATTCAAGAAATCTTCTCGGGGCACCAGATATTTGTCATTATCCAACTGAGTGGGTGTATCGGTGAAATTCCTTAATCTTATTTCCCAAACCAGATCGAAGAAAAACCATTCTTTCTCTTCATTTTTCTTCTTCTTTGTTTTCTCTTCTTCAGTTCTCCGCCTCTGGCGATTCCGTGAGAGTTTTGTAAGATTTGAGTGAGTTTTGATTGATGATAATCATCCGATGATACTGATAGATGGCGAAGAAGATAGTATGATCGATAGATATGAAGCAGAGCAGTTAAGGTTCGAATCTGAGATGAATTGAATTTAGGGTTTCTATGAATAAAGATTAGGAATTCGATTTACTAAAGGTTATGAAGAAATATAAGGACGAGTTGGTTGATTTGTTCATGATGGTGGTGTCTAATCAGGTTTTGATTCAAACTCAGCAGAGAAGGTAAATCGAAGAACTAGGGTTTCTCAGAGGATTGTTTAGAGGTTCGATTAATGATGAATAAGATGGAATTAGAGATGGGTTTTATCTAAATTAGATTTTGAGGTTGAAGAATAGCTTGGAATCGGTAGTTAGGGTTTAGTTCTGTTTTAATGAGGGTTTGGGAGTCGAATTAGGTTTTAGTTGAGAATTGCTAGTGATGAAGTGTGGAGGTTGCTGTTAGTTTCGAGATGAGTTGTTGAATCAAGTTAAGTGAAGAGGAAATTGATCTCCAATTGCTTGAACAGAGTTATTCATATCCATTTTTGAGTATTTGATGGTTTATGGAAAGTCGTGGTAGTATTTTAAGTTTGTATTTGAATTACAAGTTATTTGTATGTGTTAGTATAGATTGGAATGGAGATGTTATTGATCTGAGTTTGCAGATGTGATAATTGAGGAAGGTGGTATATGATAATTGAGCTTTGCTCAGCTGGTAATGGTGGTAAGCTTTAGGTGTGGCTACTGGGTATGTGATGGAGATATAGTTCTGGTACATGAAGGTATGAATGATTGCAAAGTTGTAGTTGCAGGTTCTGTAAGAAGATAGTTGAATGTACGAAATGAAAATAGATGAATGGATGTGAATGAGTGAAGTCTTTGGTGCAGTTTGAGTTTCAGGAAGGTAGGTTGAATGATGTTGGTGGTAGTGGTTATATGATTTCAGTTCAATGGAGTGATGGATTGAATAAATGTGAAAAGACGAGGGTACCCAAATACACCACAATCTTTTAGTTTTCAACCTATAAGTCCTCTTACAGAAAGTGATCGTCTATGAACAGAGTCAAGACAATACAACAAATCGGTATTCATACTTTGTGTGATTGTCTATGGATACAAAATCCTGACAATACGACTACCAAAGTGTGATACTTGATAATAGGTTCGGACTTAACCAAACTCTATAGGATCACTATCAAGTATATCGGAGTTAACGTTTGTGCAATTTACTTTAAATTATATAAAAAAATATACTTACGAAAAACAAAAGTAAATCACACAACAAGATTTTGTTAACGAGGAAAACTGCAAGTGCAGAAAAACCCCGGGACCTAGTCCAGAATTGAATACTCTCAACTTCGTATAGTTGAGACCAAGCAACTATCCCTAGTTCGCTTAGTTTCCTCAGTATCCCTGCGCTACCGACTTCGAAGGTCACGCACTGGTACACTTCCTTTGGATCGTATTCCAAACAGCAAAGGAACAACGAATTTGTTTGGTAACAACTCTTTTGATTATTCCAAGATAAAGATATCTCAAGTCATACGCAAAGGCTCTCCTGTTTAATCTAATAAACTCCTTTGCCTGGTTAGATCAATCTATCCAATAACTACAAAAGTAGTTAAGTTTAGATTCGCACTCAATCAAAATAGATCTCAAAGAGATATATCGAGAATGCCGATCTCATGCAACTAATCAATCGAATAAATCCGATTCTAGTTGGATCCCAGCCGATCAAGGTTTGTGCACACACAAAGATATGAGAATTAAATAAGAAATCTTCCACGTCTTCAAATCTTCTTTAATCTTCAATAAACACTTGCACAACACCACTTGAATCTCTTGTGATCAATCATACACAAAACGGAGTCTGTTAACAATGATTATCACAAGATATCTTTAGATCTACAAAAAGTTCTAAAGATCCCATCAATACTTCGATCTCGTTTGAGTGAATCTTATATCAGAAGAGAAGATTCTCAAGAATAAACAAACTAGGTGCAATCAAAGTTTCAACAACCGTTAGTAAATCAAATCAATCGAAAACTAATAACACTGCAATTATCTAGTTTCCCACCAACGATACTCGTGGAGCTTCTTGATCCCACATAAGTCTTTAAACGAGCGGTCGTAAGAGATTTCACCTAATTAGGACACTTTCCTCTCCGAATAGACGGCTCCACCAGAAACAACAAGAATGAAGTTTGCCTAGCTCTTAGGATAGTTTGCTAGAAATGTAAACTTAGGTATTTATAGACCAAGGATGTTTGGACACCAAGGAATTTCCAAAACCGAAAATATTCTCAAGATATGCAATGAATAGAAAAATTCGGTTTTCCTAATACCAATATAAATGCTTGTCCAAAATTTCTGAAATCTCTCAAAAGAAATTTTCCAATTAGTAAATGCACATTACTAATTTTTATTCTCTAGAGATATGCATTTAATTGCTGATAATTAAAGCATATAAAACTAAAAACCTTAATTAAAAGATTCTCAATTTATTTCGGCACAGGATCTCTTTGAGTACTAAGGAATATCTTTGAACAATAAATGATAAGAGTTACTGTACGTGTTCAAAGTATGTTGACAACTCTTCACTATAAATCCTTATTCATATTAACATGGATTTACATTCTTGGAATCGGTTATACCATACTTCCAAACAAGTTTAGAATTGGTTGACCTATATTCCAAGATACTTATGTGATTGATCGAATATCAAATCACATACATTTGTTCAATCGGTTCTACCAATCACTAGAATCGGTTATATCTCAATATGGAAATACTTTTGATCGGTCACACAAGTTACCATGACCGATTACATTAGTTACCAGGATCGGTTACATCAGTTACCAGAACCGGTTACCATATTCCATTGTATTGCTTGTGATCGGTCACACCAATTACCAGGATCGGTTACACCAATTACCAGGACCGGTTACCAATTACAAGGATTGATTACTCAACACTCTGCGATCGGTCACACCAATTACAAATATCGATCATACCATCTCATGGTGATTACTTAGGATTGGTTACACTAATTGATAAAAACTAGTCAAACCAAATCATAAGTCAGGCACTTAAGATTAGTTATACCAAGATACATAACAAAGTTACGATCGGTTCTACCATCTCACACATATTGGTAATCCAAAGATTTGCAATGAATAGCCGTACCAATAAGCCTAACGATTTCCATTTCGATTCATAAAACAAGTTCATGAATGTACTTCCTTTAAACTAATGTAAAACATTGTTTCCTAGGATAAAATCTTCGCCATAACCCATTAACATAATCATAACAATATATAAAAGATTATGTAGATGTCATATTCAACAAAGTTCAAAAGATAAGCGTTATACTTCTTAGTCTAATTTACTAATACTATGATCATACAAATATGACCATGTCACATCATTAGAGTATCATACAATATGTACAGTATATACAGCTTCGCAATTATGTTTTCAATATAACACGACTTGAAAGATACGTTAGGAATGAAACAGTTCAAGTCAATATTACTAACCTCAAGAGGAAGGATGATGTCGTCATTATAGTTCGCTTCTTATTCACATTCTTCAGGTCTTTAGAGTAATACTTGTATGTCTCAACATTCCTAGACTTTCTAGTCTAACCTAAACGAAGTTGACTCTAGTAGACAATCAAGCGATTTTAGATGAATTTTGACACACTAAAATATAACAATCAAACATTACATACCAGTGTTTGGTGAGTTCAACCGAGCTATGATCTAACAAAATGTGATTTAGTAGAGTTGTATCCTTTAGGGTTGTTGAACTTGAAGGGTTCTTTATCTTCCTAGATGGGATTTACTCTCTGCTTTTATGATGGAGTTTTGAGGGTGAAGCTGGATATGGAGTTACAGTCATACCCGCAGTGGAGGTGTGGTAGTTGCTGAAACTGGTGGTATTGGAATTGCTTCCATCTTTTTGGCAGAGTGAATGATAGTTACAAGGGCTTTAGAATGCGGGCACTGATCAAAAGAAAAGAAAAGATGTAAGTGTACCTTTTATAATATCTTCTTCTTGTCCACTTCATTTCTCCACCGTCAAGAGATTAAGTCTGATCTTTTAGATTTATTTTTCTTGGAGTTAGGAAATATTCATCTTGAAATGAAAATTGCGTGATTCTTTATTTGCGGTGAAATGTACATTTTACATCGAAAGACTGCAGTGTTACTTCAAATTTGCATTAGCCTGTACCCAGGTACTATTTCTTTCTCCTCTTCAAAATCTTGATATTAAAAGCGTGCGTTTGAAGTTTAGATGTCCCTTAATTAGGAACGCGCAATTGGATACTAAAACTAATTGGGGATATAAATTACTTCCCCCAACCAATAGTATCTGCCAAGGGTGTTTTTTGGGGGGGAAATACTAAAATATTCTTCCCTCAAAATAAAAATCAAAAAACAAAAAACAAAATCATATCCCCCATTTCCATTTTCACTTCTTATTAATCTCTTTTAGGGTTAGGGCTTTGAAACCTAAATATTCCACACTCCCTTTCAAATTCTAAATTTTCCCCACTCCTTTTCAAATTCTTTTTTCCTTCTCTGCCGGCTCCTCACTTTGAATACGGTTTTATTTATTTTTACATTCGGAAGTGATGAAGACCATACCGGAAGTGATGAAGACCATGCCGGTAGTGATGAAGACCATGTCGGTAGTGATGAAGACCATCTCGGAAATTAATTTTTTTTACATCGCCGGAAGTGATGAAGACCATGTCGGAATTGATGAAGACCATGCCGTCACTAAATGCCGGCATGCTTGATAGAAATCTATCAATGCCGGTAGTTAAGTGAAAAAAATTCAATTTTCTGGATACTTTACATCATGTGCCAGCAAAGAAATTTAAGCAACATACTATGCCGTTAGTAGTACCGGCATGCTCGAGAATTAACTGACTGTGCCGGCAGTGGTTCAAAACCAGGGGAAAAAAAATCAAAACGGAATAGGTTTTGAATTTCAAAACCAGAAAAAATTTCTCCGGACCCCCCCGGATAGTGGCAAACATTTATGAAAATTTCTAACAAATGCCGGCATGGTTTTTTCGGTTGAATACAATGCCGGCTTGTCTTTCAAAATCCCTTGATTTTTTTGGTGCCGGCATGGACGTAGTATGAATAGAATGTCGGGAATGCTGCTGCCGGCATTGTATTCATACTACGTCCATGCCGGCACCGTGCTATTTCAGCTGCAACAATGGTGGATTCAAAGAAAAAAAATCTAATTTTCAACACATTGACACCTTTACCTGAGTATTGAGAGTGCTTGTACAATCATCCTCCATTTTTACCAAAAAAGTTCCCTCTCAAAAAAAATTCCCTCCTTCTACTCTCACCCAAATACAAAAACACACACACTAATCATTTATCAAATAATCTTACGAATTTACTAATTATAATTAAGCACTAATTCTGATTAGTGAGGGGTAGATTAGGTATTAGGTAAAATACTTAGATAAGGGGGACCCTGATTTGATATTTGGATCCAGTTTTTGTCTTTTTCCTCTATCCCCCAATTAGTTTTGATATCCCCCAATTGCGCGTTCTTAATTAGGCCTCACAATCCTAAGGAGCCTATTTCAAAACCATGTTTATGTCATTCTCGCAACCTTTTGAGTCTTGGATCGGTCACAACATCCATAAAAATTGTTTTGCCCATATATCTCTCGCACGAAATCGGAATGACTTCTTTTCTTTTTTTTTGTTTTGCTATTTATGTATTGCTGTGAGTTTTAGAAAAGTGATTAAATGTTGTGATGTGTGTTGTTGTGCTGTGCTTTGAAAATAAAGCTGCAGGTTGTTTGGTAAAGCGCTGTGAAATTAACAAACTGTAAATTCTGTTTGGTAAATTTGTATGTTAAAGTGCTGTTGATGTAGTTAATGACGAAAATAGACATGTATTAAAAATTAGTTTTAAGTACATTGTAATTATAATAAATTATATATTTGATTTTAATATATTTAGTAAAATATTAGTAATAATTATATAATTATTTTATTTATGTTAATTATTATTCTTATTATCATTTAATAAAGAATTTTACGATTGGCGTTTGCTTCAAAAAAAAATTATTATAGTAATTATTGATATATTATTATTTATTGTTGTAAAGAAAAAAAATGAAAAAAAGAGGAATGAAAGAGAAGTTAGAAATATAATGATCAATGTACAATATTATAGGGTAAAATTTGTATTTATATTAAAATAATAAGGTTAAAATAGAGATTCAACTAAATTAAGTTATGTGGGTTCATAGCTTCTGTTTTTCCAGCTTTTAGAAGCTAGTCCTGAGTAGATTTTAAAAGCAGGCCTAAAATGGAAGTGCTTCTCTCCAAAAGCACTTTGGAAAAAAATTACCAAACAAAATTTTTGGTAAAAGTTTGTTGCAACTTGCAAGTTAACGAAGTGCTTTTGATAGGGAAAAAACAATCCCAAACGGGGCTTTTGTCTCTTCGCTTTCTACAACATAAAATCGAATATTTATGAATTTAATGGAATTCCACGTTGTCTTTAATTCATCTTCCTTCTATGTCTATTTTAGCATTTTCGCTCTTTTTTATTATAGAAGAACATGGACCTTGCCTATACTTCACATCACCTGATTTATCGTCCAAGTGTTAGACCCAACAAGATCAACATTATCTTTTTTCAAAATTAAGCATGGCTAACAAGTGTTTCACGTTTTTAAAAGGGCCTTATCAAGGGCAATTTTGTCATGATATTTTTAACCATAACGAATTAACCTTTTTTTTTTTTAATTACTTTTTCTCTTCGACTTTTTTTTCTCTTCAACTTCTGCCTCCTCCGTACCACCACGGCACCACCTCTAACCCCAGCATTTTCTTTCAAAATGAAACATACAGATATAGTCTTTAGGTTCTAAATTTACTTAACCTCTCTTTCTTATACAGCTTAAAACAAAAAATTCCATCGTTTCTTTCTTCACATTGAGGACGAAGACATGGCTGCTGCTGCTGCATCTTTGAAAAACTCTACGTTTGTATGTTTTGTTCTCAAGAGTTGTTATTTCTCAATTATCAACAAACCCATGATTTCTTTTGAGTTGGTTCAATTGAATTTTTGTTATTTTTTTTTCTTTTTTGAGCAGAATTTTGAAAATTTATCTGGGGATCAGGAAAATCCATATCAGTTTGGTTGTCTCTTATACCCGCGAACGACCCGACTCGAAATCTCTGTAATCTATATCTCTGTTTTTTCCTGAATTTAATTTCTTCAAATTACCTTGAAAATGATGTGATTATATGGATTTGATTGAAGTTAGGAAGAATAAGTGATTGTTAATCGTTGAATATGGGGAATTGGAAGAAAGTCCAAGAAATTTAATGGAATTTGATGGGATTGTGATGAAATGCCCATCATACTTCAAATGGTATGCATTCTACAACAAAGTCTCCAATCTTGGTCCAGACCAGCCTAGAATATATAGAGCCATCTAGAATTAGATTGACACATAAGAACAAAGTCAACTTTAGTCATAGAGGACCGCCGTATTCTCGGGAAAAGATCATAAAATTAGACTTGGAAAGTGATGAGTAAGTAGGTAGAAAGAAGAACACAAGTACTGGTGGTGGTGGATTACATTTTATTTTATCTACACCTCCCCTTTATATATAGAGCTTCTCAATGCATACACAATAGGGATATAACTCAATAATTGCATATTTTTTTTAGGGTGTTTGACTAAAAGTAATATTGATTTCAATAATTGGGTGAAAACTATGTGTTGTTGGCCAAGTTGACCAAAACTAAATGTATTTTGGTATTTGGACTTTTCAGCCCTTTTCTTTTTATTTTATGACCTATTTTGTCCTGTCCGTATCTAACATTTCTATTTTTTATTATTATTATTTTTTACAGTTACAGTTATTATATTTTTATTATTTAACTGTGTCACACATGGATGTTGGGATAACACGTGTGGATATCGTATAAATGTTGGGAACATAGGCATAAAATATTTTTTCGGTGTCGGGACATCAATTTTGTGATGTCCCGACTTTGCATATCTATACGTGATTATTAAAAAGTTATACGGCAATTAGTGATATTAATCATCCTCTGTCTAGATTATCTATTTTTTCTTTTAATTAAATAGAAGATTCCATGTTACTCTTCATAACTGGTTTTTCTTCTTCCTCCGCAGAGCACACCACACCCATCTTCCTCTTTTTCCTATTCCTGTTCATTTCTCTTCTTTGTTTGCTTCATCTTCTATTTCTGTTATTACAATCATCATTTAATCTCTTCAAGAGAGGCAACCAGGGAATTTTATTTTCAGGAGAGAGCATTGAAATCATCGTAGATCCAGGTTATTCAATTCTATTCATGATTAGGTTTTTATTTCTCTGTGTTATTATCTAGGGTTTTGATTCTCTTACCCTATGGAATAGAATGTATCTATTTCCTTAAAATCTCTATTGCTTTTTTTTGTTTGAATATTCGATATGGTTGAGGTAACCAGATGTTGTTGAATTTATAAAATAATTGAGTAATTTGGATTTTTAGGGATTGAAAACGAAAATTGAACTTAGGGGTTGAGTTTAATTCAGGATTTGTTATTGGAAATTTGAGTTTTTTGTTTATGGAAGGAAAATCAAAACCTAGGTTTTGGATTTTGATGTTCAAATGTGGTTCCTTTTTGAGTAGTTGGTAAGAGTATTGATGATTTTTGTGACAAGTGATTGTTAGAAGAATTGAGATTGTTGATTTAAGAAATTATTATATGGTGAATTGAGATTAGGCTGAAATAATTTACTCTTTGGGAGCAGATTCTGTGTCGGAATCATCGAATGAAGATGTTATGGGTATTCCATTTTTGAATATATTTCAGTGTTATACAATTTTGATCTGTTTGTATGTTCGCTGCGTATATATCTCAAATGTGGGCATGTTAATGGAATCTTAATTGGAATGTGATTTGAACTTCTGTGGACAGTCTATTCCAATGTCCCCAGTGGAGGTGGACTTTCACTAGGCAAAGAAGGTCCTCTTGCCCATACTGGTGCATGTATTGCTTCTCTGTTTGGACAAGTAAACGCTTTTCTGCTTGGACAGGTAAGCGCACCCCAATTTTGATGCTACTTGTAGTTTGTGGCGAAGTATGTTTAGCGTTCCAGACGTTATAGAAGTGTTTGTTCAGGTAGCATGACTAAATTCATTCATTTATCCAATGTTTAACTCTAATAGAGTGACACATGTGTAGCTAAGGTTACTGCTTAATACAGTTCACAATAATAAGTGTAAGTAAAATTTGGAGAATTTTTTTTTTTCCTATTTCATCCAAACATAAAAGTGCTCTTTACCGACTGTTAGGCTTACCTTTATAACGGTACTCATTGTAAGACGAGCAAATTCGAATAACACAATTAGTGTTTCGAATCTAAGTTATTTTGTAAGACTATAACTATATCATACATAGAGTAGAGTTACATATATCTTGAGCTCCTAATGTACTTGATCTTCTTCCTTCTGTTTCAGAATGTTGAAATGTCTATGTCCAATACATGTCTTCATTCTTATTTGTGGTCCCCAATCTAAAATTTCCTTCACATTTCAATAATTTCAGGGTGGATCGACAAAATATCATCTAAGCTTGAGGTGGCTACAAGCTACAAGTATTCAAGACTGACCGTGACTTCCGTGATCTTGTCAGTTTGTTTCAGTTCATCAAAGCAATACAACCAAATCTTCGTTCCACTTCAATAATAATCTTGTGGAACCTCTCTCCGTACATGGTTCCAGAGCTGGCCAATGCTTTGTGTGGGAATGCTGGCCAAGTCCGTTCTTTTGTCATAGAGGCTGCACCAACCACAGACCTGAATAGAGATTGTGAGTGCTTTTTTTTTTTAATTTTCATTTTAGTTGCGTATAACAAATTGTTACACTGGATAGTTAGGGGCAGAGAAATCCTTAAGACTAATCTTAAATGGTTTGTTGGTTCTGGTAATCACGTTAATATATGGAATCACCTTTGGTTAGGGAAGGTTCTTTTGCATTCTTCAGTTAATTTTGTGCCTTAGCATATGCAACATTTAACAGTTAAGGACTTAATGGACGTGCATCTTGGAGAGTGGAATCTTTAACAAATTCACCAGTATCTTCCTAATACTGTAGTAGGACATATTAAGGCTAGGCCACCCCTATCACGACTCTCATGCTATACTGGACATGAATTATGGGCAATTATCAAAGAAAGGTTTTTAGCTAGCTACCTGGTGCACTTGGCTTATAGAACCTTATCCTCGAAGGTAAATCATAATATATCATAGATCTAATGTAGTGAAGTATTAACTACTCCCTGGTATTTTCTAAACATGTTAGCAGTGGATAATATTGCCACTTTTAAGACATGTCTCCCGTAGTTGCTAGTTTTTTCCCATTCTCATTTTACAGCAAAAACTTTGTTTGGTGTAGGTGTTCTGAAAGACATGACAAAGAGCTGGGAGAGATTTGACTCCCATAGCCTGTCGGAATAGAGCTTTTTAATATCGATTGTCGGGTCTAAGCATAGTGGGGGATCAGACGGGTTCCTTTCTAATCCTCAATGTACCGATGTCTCTCTGATAAGGGCTAGGTACAACTAGTCTATTATATTGTACGAGATTGTATATATATGCTACACATCTTTTAGTCTTTGTTAACTAGTAGTGTGTTACCTTTTGTTCATCAAAATGGTCAGGACTTGAGCATGAATGTTAGTAAAAGTAAAGGTAGGTTAGACCATACTTGTTACTACTGAATAGGATATTGATAAGGGGATTACCGTTTTAGACTTGGGTACTGCAAGCACAATCCCAGGAAAATGGTTAGGACTTGGGCAGAAAAATAATGACGAACCTTATGAGGTTAAACAATATTTCCTGGCACGTTTTCTTCTTTGAACTCAAGTTATTGAAAAGATGGGATTGCCGTAAATCATTAGGATATGTACCGAGTTTTCCTTTGCGTCGACAGTAAAAATTTATGTGGAAACTTGACCTTGAGCATATTTTACACGCCTAATAGGGAAAAAAGAATAAAGAAATTTCACTTTAATAGTATGTTATCAATGTTTATGTGTTGCTATTTTCTGAATCTCTAAGTTCTGAATTTCGGGATAATGGCAGGATTGGAAAGACTACACTTTCTCAGCTCCTTGGCAATGATGAATTGGTAAATGGGAACACTTCTTGACTTTTTCAGGTGATGTTCTAAATCCAATCTATTGGCCCATCTAATTTGTGAATTTCTCAACTGTTTTTACAAATGCTTAAGAGAAATGCAGAGCTCGAATGAAATTTTGTGTAGTTCTTTAAAGAACTTATTACTTGGTATTACATCTGTTCCTACTGAATAATGTGAAGTTCGGGTGTAGATCGTGTTGGGTTTAATGAATCTATTTTCTGTTTTTTGAGAAGCACCTATGCTGTCACATTAGATTGTCAATGTTGCCTAATGCTTAGTTTAATCAATTTTGTCGAATTTTCACACTTTCTATGTGTAGCATGTGCCTGTATCTAACTAGTTATATAAATTCAAAGACAACATTTGGATCATCTCTAGCATGTAGTCACCAACATGTTGTACTAAAAAGCAGTATATACATATGTAAAATAGTTTGTACTAGATTTGACACACATGGAAGGATGTTGTAGATGTTCTTTGCTGCTTGGTGCGCGCTAACAATTTTTTCAGAAGACATTTACTATTTGGTGCAGATAACAATAATAAACTTCTGCAGTTACTTATGTTTCAGTTGCATAAAAAACGATAAAGTTAAGAAGGATGTTGTAGATGCCCTTTGCTATAGAAAAGATAAACCATTGTTGCCTTGCTATTGCACTATAGCCTGTAGTTTTAGTACTCATTGTTGTGCATTTTACTTGATTGATAGAGACACTCTTATCATGTGATTTTATGCTATTTACTATCATGTGGATAATAGCTGCACACTATAAAGAACATTGTGGATAATAGCTGCACACTTAAAAAAAAAGTTGTAGATAATATCTGCACACTAAAAAAAATACTTTGGATAATAATTGCAATCTAAAAAATTCTGTGGATAATATCTGCACATTAAAAAATATGAAGAAAAAAAAATCAATTAAAGAATAATGAGATCGCTTTAGGGTGCAGGTTATAGACGATGCGTATGAGGTCTCCGTGAACAGGTAGCTTGTTACAATATTCTCTTACGCCCAACTACTGTGGGAAAGTTGATAATGCTGGTGCCATGATGAGTGTTAATGAAAACCTATTGTAATCGTTTCAAATACTCAAGGCTACAGAAAGAAGGACAAGGCTTATCATGTCTACGAGCATATTATGACCGCAGCCACTGACACTTTATAATGGTGCAGAGGTATGTCATGGTATTCTTGAGATCTAATAACTTAATATTAGATTATATATTAATTCCGATCCTTTAATGGTTACTTAATTGGTATAGGGGACAAATGGATTTTTATTGTCTAATCTTCCAGAGTATATTATTTTGTTATAAAGCAATCTATTACATCAGTCATCCAACACAATTCCCACAAGTATTAAGGAACAAGATTATCAATTTTTTATATAAGACATCGTCTTCCATGACTGAAGAAAATCAATTTTTGTTGGATTGTTTTTTAGCTCATAACCAAGTTTAGTTGTATGTGCAAGATTTTTTAGTTTTAATTGAAAATCAGACATCTCTTGACTTCGCCCATCTCATTGAAAAAGAGAACCATTCGCATTTTGAATGGAGGACGGTATCTAATGCACTAAATGTCTTATGAATAAGAAAGGCAGAATCTAACATGACAAAATTATTGAAACTGGCTTGATCTATCTCTTGTACTTAACATGACATATTTGATATGATTTGATGATACTAAGCTGGATGTTGAATGATGATAGTCTTTTCGAACAATGATTGTAATTTTCATCTTAATTTCAAGTGCAACATCTGTGAGAATGCCCGTCTTCAAAAGTGAGGAGCAATATTGGTGGTCAGATGAACTTGCCTCTCGGTAATCTCCAGTAAGGCTTTTATAGGAAGGCCTCTTGGTAATCTCGAGTTTATGCAGGGGGTGAAGAAATATTGTGACTCCGTTAATGGTGGTCAAATGAACAGGCAATTTCACTTCCGTCTTTTTCTTTGCTGGAATTCACATTTGTTTGTTTGAACACCACTTCTATCCATTTCTTGCCCAACTACAGCACTGGAATTCACATTTCACTTCCTACTCTTTTTATCTTCTTCTATGAGTTATGACATGTAGCCACTCTAAATTTTAGTTTTCTTTTATTGATCCCCTTAAATGTTCCAGCTGGGAAGATAAACTGGTCATGGACGCAAGGTGGTAGGTCGGTTGTAAGTTGATTTTTGGTTGATCTAAGGGAGGGGAAGATTCAAGGGTATAACTGTATGTCAGTTACTTTTTTGTACAATAGCTCAAAGTAATTTATAAAAATATTACAGACTATGAATATGACTGGTTTTGGCTCATTAATAGTGTTGGGTTTTTGGTTGAGATGATTTGAAGATTAATATGATTTTGATTTGATAATGGAGAAGTGGGAAACTAATAAAAAAAATTCACTCTCTTTTCTTTTCTTGATTAATTTCTCTCAATAATCACTTCTCTCTCTATTACATGGTCAACGTAAGACCTTAGAGGTAAGATGACACGTGGACTATTTCTGTCTATACAATTCTTTTACTCTAAAAGAAACACACACTAATATGTAGAGAAAAAATACTTTGTAAACAGAAGTTGTTCACATGAACAAAACTGACTGCATTTTCTTATACTAGCTAAGTTGGCTTTCTACACAACACTTGTTTACATACATATTTTCATCACATTACTCAACATTGTCTTCCTTAATGTTATGATCCACAACCCCCTTATCAGATTCAATTGATCGATACTCTGATACCAATTGTCGGATTTTTGGTTGAGATGATTTGAAGATTAAGATGATTTTGATTTGATAATGGAGAAGTGGGAAACTAATAGTTTCTTCTCACTCTCTTTTCTTTTCTTGATTAATCTCTCTCAATAATCATTTCTCTCTCTATTACATGGTCAACATAAGACCTCAGAGATAAGATGACATGTGGACTCCCAAACTGTTCCAAAATTCTTTTACTCTAAAAAAGACACATACAAATATGTACAGAAAATATACTTTGTAAACATAAGTTGTTCACATGAACAAAACTGACTGCATTTTCTTATGCCAGCTAAGTTGGCTTTTTGCACAACACTTGTTCACAAACACATTTTCATCACATTACTCAACAAATAGATCAATGCAATTAATAGTCTTTTCTTTTGGTTACATCTGCTCGTGCAGATTCCATTTTATTCTTTTTCAACCTTTCTATTTATTTGACGTTTGAGTCTTGGTATAGAAAATCAGACTTGTCACAGCTTTACCAGCAATCTGATTCTTATAGAAAATTGGATTGTTATAGTTAACATAGAGTGGAACTGAGAAGTTACTTTAGAGATGCTTGTAAATTTAGTTTACTGATTGCTGCCCTTCAATGGCATTGGTCGAAAGGGCCCTTCTCCAATTTATTTAGACGGAAGGTACTACGCGCCGCATCGAGCATTCTTATTCTTATGTGGAGGAAAGGCGCTGGACTACATCCCAACGACGAGCATTTCAAAGGTTCTTTCTGACCAGGCATTGTATGGCCGGCGACTCGCCTGAGAAAACCATTCTCTCAGATATGGCCAAGACCTTTCGATCCTAGGTTGTCGCCTTTCAAGCACTCTAATTCTTATGGGGATGAACGGCGCTGGACTATATCCCAACGACGAGCATTTCATAGGTTCTTTCTGATCAGGCTTTGGATGGCCGACTACTTGCCTGAGAAAACAATTCTCTCTGATCTGACCAAGACCTTATGATCCTAGGTTGGCACTTTTCAAGCGATACGCCTTACTAAAAGGAGAAAGGGGAGTGCAAAGATAGGTGGTGCATCTACTTCCCTGGATATCAGGTAGATTCTTTGTGTGTGTCAGTCATTTGACTTAGAATTTTATGAACTTATTAGTCATAATTTCAACAGTAATGCAGAGGTCGTCATTTTATCAAGTATGAAAAAAATGTGCTCCAGTGATATTCAAATGATGGATGTCGGGACACAGACACAATGGATGTCGGGAAACAGAAGAATTATACAGAGTTTTTTACGCAAGTTTTTACTACGTGCACAAATTTATTCCATAGATGGAACAATTAGTGTCGCTTAAAGTACAAAAGAGTAACTATTCATTCATATATAACCAGCTATTAAAAAATGATGTTGAAGATAGTTGGTTGGACTCAGAGACTCATGGCAAGAGATTTTCTTCAACTTGGTCCACACTCTCCAGTTTACAGCTGCTTATGTATGTTACAATTTGTTGCTTTATTGAAAAGCAATTGTCACCCTACAATTCAAAGTTTGAAACACATATGAGAGACTGAAAAATCCGACTGAAGTTTCCGCAAGCACCAAGTTCAATTTTGACCCACTATGTTGGTCATGAAGACTACTATGTTTACAGGGGCGTAAAAGCTAACAAAATCAATAAATTTGGTTGTCTATTAAAGGATGTCTTATCGATATTAGCATCTAAATCTTGCATCTGGATGATAAAAATAAAATAACAACTTATAATTCCCTTGTATGAACATAAAAACAAAGGAATAAAAACTGACATGTTACACCTGTAACGACACCTCCCCAAAGAAAGAAAAAGGATCTCCCTGGAAGCAGATTGAGGAGAATCTGAACCATGAAAGCAGATCCTCTCTAAATCCAACCCAAATGTGGCTCTAATACTACAAATATACATAGTGAACAAGCTTATTTTAGCAACATGGAATTTAATATCAGTATGAATAAACTGATGTCACACAATATACTTAAAGTTAGGTAATGAGTTTCTAATGCTGATTGGTGCACATGTGCCCAGATGAGTGCATATGATTATGCGGGTTTAAAATCACCATTTGAACAAAGCTTGTGCACATATCAAAAAAGCTATTGGACTTCCAAGAACTTAAAAATTAATAGCGTTGTAGTAGTACATGCATCTACATGAGTTGTCAAACTAAAGGATTTTCCCTCTTTAAAAAAGAAAGCACATTGGATTGGAAGTTGTTAATACAGGGTTTGATTTTCCCTTTTTAAAAAAGAAAGCACATTGGATTGGAAGTTGTTAATACAGGGTTTGCTTGTTAGGCCGAGTCATTTTTTTGAAAAGATCCATTTTACAACAACAACAATAGGTAAAGCATACGCTGATCTATCACTTTTATTTCAGGATACTCAAGAAGTGAAAAACCTGCAGTATCGTGGGCTTGAAAGTGGACTACTGTGTTCAGTAACCTATCTCATGTCATAAGTAGTCAATTTTGAGAGCACTATTAGTATTCATTTTTTAATAGAAGGATGATAAATAAAGATGGTGGTGGTAAAATGTTCGTACATAGCACAATTTCATATTCTTGTTTTCCACACAAATGTTGTTATCGACATCTAGGAAAATAGCACTATAACAGGGCCCGAGCTCAGGAAAAAAATAGTTATGCCCTAGATGTATGCAAAGAGTGGGCCAATGGAGATGGTATTCTCTACATTTCAATGATGTGATCCTTGAGCTAGTGGGTATATGATAAAAGAACTAACAATAGAATGGATAACATCAACAAGAGGGGTCCAAGCTAGCATTACCAGCAACACCAAAATATATACAGAAACATCAACAACATTATTTGGCCTCTCTGACATTCCTCCATTCTCTTTATCCTATAATTTTTCGAACACAACTCTGATCATGTTGACAAACAACACAGAACACCACCAGATAAGAATTTTGTACAGAAATCAAGACATGATAAGATAAAGCCCCACAAGAAACTGAGGTAGGTACCTGAAAACCTAAAATTAACCCAGCAAGCTTGTCTTTGTCTATCAAATGAACTTCATCGATCAGAATTAGGCTAGAAATAACCCACATAGAGTAGCAAACCTGAGAAGTGGATGAAGATTATTCTTGAGACAAAGGAAAACGTGTTAAAGAAAAAATAAATATTTAAAAGACTTACGTCATTAAGCTTCTCAGGTCGTCCATTTATACCAACTGTAAGATTCACAAACATAAAAAGGATGCTAACCGTCACTATAAATCCAACAAACATCAATGCCTTTAGCAGTCTGAAAATCTGCGCTGAACTTTCTCCTACCCAGTGACACTATCTGATTTGCGTAGCCCGGGAATGCAGAAAAGCATTTACACAATCAGTTAATATGATGTTGAGGACAATCTTAAAATACATTTATAAGACTTGAGACTTCACCTTCAAGATGATCATCACAGCCACGATAACCAGCCAAAAGAGACCAAATACCTGAAAAGGGAATATAAATATGGCGGGTTACTACTTTAAAGGAAGAATCTCATGGTCCTCAGCATTGCAAACAAATAAGCAAGAGATGAGTCGTCAGAAATGGTACTCACAATTATGCTTCTATTTCCGTTTCAGATATGTAAATGATACACAATCCCATACTAAGGTCAACACTTGAAGAACTTCCATCCAAGCTTGAAGAGCAAAGATAGGATCAATTTCAGTAACAATTACACGAGCTCCAGCTTATTTAAGAGATCGAGCTCAACGCTTTCCAACATCCCATAACCGCAGACAACAGCAATCATAACATTAGTATCCTTCATCAAAACCATAGGAAAGTGAGTGACAGCATAATTAGAGGTTATCAAACTGTTCATCATAAACGAAAATCAAGATCAAAAACAGAACCCAAAAACAAAAGATGAATACATAACATACCAATTTTGGAGTAAAAAAACATTTTTATTAGTAAAAACAAAGATAACCCTCTGTAAGCAGTTTGATAGCTTATCAACGCGGAGCACATCTAGCTTGTAAGGGAGACCTAAGACTTGCACAGCACCAAACGTGTACAGTATGTGGGGATCATGACCAATATTACCAGCAAAACCACCTGGTGGATATAAGATCATGTCAGGAAGTCAACTTTAAGGAATGTTATATACTAGACAATCTCTGTGAATCATTCGATACAATTCTGGTATAATATCCTACAATTTAGTGCCGGACGTGCTACATAAATTGATATCCCTTACTGAAATATTTTCTAGCTAAAACTCTGAGTCACTGTTCATTTAATTTTATAATTCAAATTATGTAATAGACCTCTTTGCAAGATCTGTGATGATCTCCTTTGTGCAGCATTTAGCAGTAGGTGAGTGATGTGAGATAGTTCAATATATCTTACCATGTAATGGCTCCTCAAATAGAGTAAGATCCTTGCCACAGGCTCGATAGCTGGCTTTCCTTTATGCCGCTTAGGTTCTAATTGTTGTCCACAGACTGCAATTACAATCACGAATTGGAGTTAACATAAATACATCAAAGCAAGAAGAGCATAATAAAACATCAAATCCAATAGCTTATATTCACAGGATGACAAGGGACAATTTATCGCTAAGGTTGGATGGAAGAGGTTCATCGAAATTATTGAACCCAGGTCCAAATTCTTCAACTGCTTCAGTTCTTTAATACCTATAGAGATTTGTTCCAGAGAATGAGTTGTTGCGCAAAATTATGCAAGGAAAAGCTCAATCAATATCCTTGCACAAGTGGGTTAATATATTAAAGAAACTAGTCTAGCGCTCACAGACTTACATCGACTTCGTGTACACAAGATTACGAATTTCAGGAGCCAGTGTTCCTTCCAGAGAAAGATCCTTCAAATCTCTGCAAGTAGAAGGAATTGCACATCGTTAATTCATATTCACTCCCCAAATCCAACAAACTTTTCTCTCTCACAAGGTTCAAGCTCGATAAGATTAAGGTTGAAGACCTATATGATTTTTCCCACAAACCATTGAATTTCCGACCTCTCACCAATAATACTACTGTTTAGTTCCAGGACTGAGATCTATGTCGTCAATGGCAAATAAACAACTGATATACTACTGAATTACTCCACACATATGCTCAAACCCCTTCCACCTCCCACACAATAGCAATTTACACTCTGTAAATCATTACAACAACAAATTTTAAATTAAATTCACACAATAAAACACCCAATTCATCAAGAACAACAACAAAAACCCTAAATCAAAAGAATAAAAACCACTTACAAGCCTAGTGGCACCGATGCTGTGTACAGAAACTCCAATTCCTCCAGCAGATTTACTAATAACAGCACACTCCTTCAAAGTGTCATATATTCCTTCAATACTGTCCTCTATCATGCACACATGGAAGCAGCTACTCAACTACAAATTCCAACAAAACCTCAATTAATCAGAAAATTAATCCTAATATCAAAATAACAAACAAAGAAATATATAACATACTTGAGGCCTTGGTGTCCTTGCACTGAAAAGAGTAGGAGAAGCATGGGCAAACCAACGTTGTGACATAAGATGATATGTTTTTAGAACAGAATCAATATTGTCTTTGTGGATTCCAACGGCAACCTCAGGACAAGAAATCTTCAACCAGCTTGGTGGTGTTCTGTATCGACCCAGATCAAACAGTCAATACCTTCTCACACCCCAAAAACCCAACATTAAAATCATACCAACACATCATAAATACAACAGATTTTTAAATTGAAGCTACTTTTTATTGTCAGTATATACCTGAATGAGTGATTGAGTTCTCTTTACTTCCATGTGTTAAAAGATAACACCATTTTGTCTGTACTTAATTACAGATTGTACATCTAAGCTGCAATCCTCAGCAAGTCCTTCAGAAAGTTAGACTTTAAGCCTTCCTCCGTCCTGATGCAAAGGAAATAATAATCAAATTAGATCCAAAATAGAGAGCTGAGACGACAACAGAAATTTAAAATAGACCGCAATTAGACCTGAAATGGCCAAAAAGAAATACCATTCAAAACAAAATTAGACGGAACTAAGAGTTACAAAACAAAATTGGGAACTAGGGTTTCTCAGTAACTAAAAAAACCACACAAATCAATAACAGAACTTGAAGATGAAAAGAATTTACCGTAGAATTTCAGAAATTCGTTACCACGCTTACAGTTAATGATAGTTAAGGCACCCATGGTGACAAATCTTTAGAAATTCGTGTTCGAATCTTCAATCTGAACGAAACCCTAAGAAAGAATACTCTCATTTAAGGTTTATCATTACAATTAGAACAAAATCAAGATCCCACTTTACAAACCCCGAATGAATTTGAGTAATTTGAAGGATTGATTAAACCCTAGAAAATGATTATTCTGAGTGAAGAGTGAAACCCTAATTTGGAGAATTCGGAGATCGGGAGGGAAAAATTAATGAGATTTTACTGAGAAAACTCTAGCCTCGAGCAAAATTTGGGGGTAATACTAAGAAGAAAGAGAGTGAAAGATGATTTTTCTTCATCTTTTTCATTTTACAGAAGATGAAATGGCGAAGTGTTTTGGAGGAGAGGGAGAGGTACAGGACGAGTAGAAGAAAAAAAGAAGAAAGAAAAGGGGAAAAGAGAATAGAAAAATATATTTTCTTGTAATGAACGAGACCATATGTAATTTTGGAATAACTGATAAATTTTGGGCAGTCAAATGGGAGGGAAATTTGGTTCCCCGAAAAACTAAGCGCCAAAAAAACTAGGAGATTTGGAAGTCGTTGGATGTTATGCTGATCCGTATGAGTCTTATGCTTCCATTATTGTCCATTAGATTAGAAAAATGGTTTTCTATTGGTCAAACTAATGTCATACGGACCATACTCCTCTTTTATTAGGTTAAAGTGTGAGACAATTTGATTTTGTTCTTGAAAGTTTTGAGGGAAAGAAGTTATCCATGTGATTGAAATCTATCAACGGATACCATTTAATTATATCTAGTCATACGGATTGTGATCCATGACTATGGAAAATGCTATCATCCGTAGATTTTAGATCGCACGGTCACAATCATACTTGTTATAACACATTCTCTTATCGTATTTTTATTTTATTTTTTGTCAAAATACATACTATATGTATTTTTATTGATTATAATATTTGTATATCGTATAAATTCGAGGAATATATATGTATTACGATCTCAAATGATATCAAAATAATCCAATGAATATATATAGACTCAATAAGGGCATGTTATATGTTGGCCTTACATTTCTAAGAATCTATATTAGAATCCTAAATGTACCAAGCTCGGAGCCACTTTCTTTCTCGAAGTCGCCAGAAAAGGGTTTGTTTAAGGTTTTGGAGAATATTTCGATGGAATCTTACCTATGAATGGTTGGATTTATCGTTCTTACGAAGTTTTCGACTTATAGTAGTCAACTCCCGGCCAGGTTTCAAGCTCGGAGCCACTTTCTTTCTTGAAGTCGCCAGAAAAGGGCTTGTTTAAGGTTTTGTAGAATATTCCGATGGAATCTTACCTATGAATGGTTGGATTCATCGTTCTAACGAAGTTTCCGACTTATAGTAGTCAACTCGGGGCCAGGTTTCGAGATCATAGCCACTTTCTTTCTCGAAGTCGCCAGAAAGGTTTGTTTAAGGTTTCGGAGAACATTTCGATGAAATCTTACCTATGAATGGTTGGATTCATCGTTCTTACAAAGTTTCCGACTTATAGTAGTCAACTCCCAGCTGGGTATCAAGCTCGGGGCCACTTTCTTTCTCGAAGTCGCCAGAAAAGGGTTTGTTTAAGGTTTAGGAGAATATTCCATGGAATCTTACTTATGAATGGTTAGATTCATCGTTCTAACGAAGTTTCCGACTTATAATAGTAAACTCCCGTCCAGGTTACGAGCTCGGAGCCACTTTCTTTCTCAAAGTCGCCAGAAAAGGGTTTGTTTAAGGTTTCGGAGAATATTCCATGGAATCTTACCTATGAATAGTTAGATTCATCGTTCTAACGAAGTTTACGACTTATAGCAGTCAACTCGCGGCCAGGTTTCGAGCTCGGAGCCATTTTATTTCTCGAAGTCGTCAGAAAAGGGTTTGTTTAAGGTTTCGTAGAATATTCCGATGGAATCTTACCTATGAATGGTTGGATTCATCGTTCTTACGAAGTTTCCGACTTATAGTAGTCAACTCGGGGCCAGGTTTCGAGATCATAGCCACTTTCTTTCTCGAAGTCGCCAGAAAGGTTTGTTTAAGGTTTCGGAGAATATTTCGATGAAATCTTACCTATGAATGGTTGGATTCATCGTTCTTACAAAGTTTCCGACTTATAGTAGTCAACTCCCAGCTGGGTATCGAGCTCGGGGCCACTTTCTTTCTCGAAGTCGCCAGAAAAGGGTTTGTTTAAGGTTTAGGAGAATATTCCATGGAATCTTACTTATGAATGGTTAGATTCATCGTTCTAACGAAGTTTCCGACTTATAATAGTAAACTCCCGGCCAGGTTACGAGCTCGGAGCCACTTTCTTTCTCAAAGTCGCCAGAAAAGGGTTTGTTTAAGGTTTCGGAGAATATTCCATGGAATCTTACCTATGAATAGTTAGATTCATCGTTCTAACGAAGTTTACGACTTATAGCAGTCAACTCCCAGCCATGTTTCGAGCTCGGAGCCATTTTATTTCTCGAAGTCGCTAGAAAAGGGTATGTTTAAGGTTTCAAAGAATATTCCATGGAATCTTAACTATGAATGGTTGGATTCTTCGCTCTTACGAAGTTTCCGACTTATAGTAGTCAACTTGCGGCCAGGTTTCGAGCTCGGAGCCACTTTCTTTCTCGAAGTCGGAAGAAAAGGGTTTGTTTAAGGTTTCAGAAAATATTCCGATGTAATCTTACCTATGAATGGTTGGATTCATTGTTTTTACGAAGTTTCCGACTTATAGTAGTCAACTCGGGGCCAGGTTTCGAGATCGGAGCCACTTTCTTTCTCGAAGTCGCCAGAAAATGTTTTTTTTTAAGGTGTCAGAGAATATTTTGATGGAATCTTAACTATGAATGGTTGAATTCATCGTTCTCACGAAGTTTCCGACTTATAGTAGTCAACTCGCGGCCAGGTTTCGAGCTTGGAGCCATATTCTTTCTCGAAGTCGTCAGAAAAGGGTTTGTTTAAGGTTTCAGAGAATATTTTGATGGAATCTTACTATGAATGGTTGAATTCATAGTTCTTACGAAGTTTCCAACTTATAGTAGTCAACTCGCGGCCAGGTTTCGATCTCGGAGCCACTTTCTTTCTCGAAGTCGCCAGAAAAGGGTTTGTTTAAGGTTTCTGAGAATATTCCGAAGAGATCTTACCTATGAATGGTTGGATTCATCGTTCTTACGAAGTTTCCAACTTATAGTAGTCAACTCCCATCCAGGTTTCAAGCTGGGAACCACTTTTTTCCTCAAAGTCGCCAGAAAAGGGTTTGTTTAAGGTTTCGGAGAATATTCCGATGGAATCTTACCTGTAAATGGTCGGATTCATCGTTCTTACGAAGTTGCCGACTTATAGTAGTCCACTCCCGTCCAAGTTTCGAGATGGGAGCCACTTTGTTTCTCGAAGTCGCCAGAAAAGGGTTTGTTTAAGGTTTCGGAGAATATTCCGATGGAATCTTACCTCTAAATGGTCGGATCCATCGTTCTTACGAAGTTTCCAACTTATAGTAGTCCACTCCCGTCCAGGTTTCGAGCTGGGAACCACTTTCTTTCTCAAAGTCGCCAGAAAAGGGTTTGTTTAAGGTTTCGGAGAATATTCCGATGGAATCTTACCTGTAAATTGTCGGATTCATTGTTTTTACGAAGTTTCCAACTTATAGTAGTCCACTCCCGTCCAAGTTTCGAGCTGGGAGCCACTTTCTTTCTCGAAGTCGCCATAAAAGGGTTTGTTTAAGGTTTCAGAGAATATTCCGATGAAATCTTACCTGTAAATGGTCGGATTCATCGTTCTTACGAAGTTCCCGACTTATAGTAGTCCACTTCCGGCCAGGTTTCGAGCTCAGAGCCACTTTCCTTATCCAAGTCGCCAGAAAGGGTTTGTTTAACGTTTCAGAGAATATTCCGATG
>JAJJMB010010393.1:477755-508513 GCA_023531105.1 Papaver atlanticum
TTCATCGTTTGAAGCCTAAGTCACTAGAATATACATACTTCTGCTAATTTTTTCTCTATGATGCTAAAAACTACTTTGGTATGCGTACTTATGCTAAAAATTTCTCTATTCTGCTAACAACTACTTTGGCATGCATACTTCGATGCGTACTTCTGCTAAATTTTTCTCTATTATGCTAATATATATTTTGGTATGCGTACTTCTGCAAAAAAAATCTTTTCAGGCCAGGTTTCGAGCTCGGAGCCACTTTCTTTATCGAAGTCACCAAAAAAGGGTTTGTTTAAGGTTTCAGAGAATATTCCGATGAAATCTTACCTGTAAATGGTCGAATTTATCGTTCTTACGAAGTTTCCGACTTATAGTAGTCCACTCCCTGCCAGGTTTTGATCTCGGAGCCAGGGTATGCATACAATATATTAGAATAGGGTTTGTTTAAGGTTTCAGAGAATATTCTGAAGGAATCTTACTTGTAAATGATCCCTATGGAGCTTCTTGGTTCATAGTTTGTATGCCGTTACACCACATTTGAAGTTCGAATCGACACTGAGCTTCATATTTATCGATTTCGATGATGTATCCTGCTAAGTTTGAAGTCAGAACCCTCCTGGAGCTTCTTGGTTCATAGTTTGTATGTCGTTAGACCACACTTGAAGTTCGAATCGACACTGAGCTTCATATTTATCGATTTCTATGATGTATCATGCTAAGTTTGAAGTCCGAACCCTCCTGGAGCTTCTTGGTTCATAGTTTGTATACCGTCATACCACATTTGAAGTTCGAATCGACACTGAGCTTCATATTTATCGATTTCGATGATGTATCATGCTAAGTTTGAAGTCAGCTCCCTCCCGGAGCTTCTTGGTTCATAGTTTGTATGGCGTTATACCACATTCGAAGTTTGAATCGTCACTGAGCTTTATGTTTATCGATTTCGATGATGTATCCTGCTAAGTTTGAAGTCAGAAACCACCCGAAGCTTCTTGGTTCATAGTTTGTACGCCGTTATACCACATTTGAAGTTCATGACCTGTATGACTTGTCAAAATTGCTTCATGACCTATGTGACTAGTCGAAATTCAAACCGGAAGCACAAAGAGAAAAAGCACAAAAAGAAAGCACAAAGAAAACACATTTTCTTATTTTTCTGCTTCATTCCCATATATTTTTCGGATTTTTTTAATAACTGAAGGTCGATAATAATATCTTAAATTTATTGATATTTTTTTTTGGATTTCTTTTCATATCGAAAGTTGATAATAAAATCGAATAGACGAGTTTGAACTAGCACAAAGAGAAACACACAAGCTTCTCAATCTGTATGAGCATCCTAAAACGAATCTACACCATCCCTTAATTTCTGCAATCCGTATGAGCATCCTTAAACGAATCTACACCGTCCAAATCTAAGTATTTACCTTATCTACACTAAAGCAAAGAGAGAAAGCCACCTCTCATTCTCCTCCCCTCATTCTCTTTTCTATCTTGCATTCTTCTCCCATGTAGATCTCCGAATTCATGGTAACTTTTCCATTCCTAACTCCAAATAAAACCCATCATTCTTAGTAGTTTTCGATATATTTAGAATCAGAGTTTTGTATATAGAATTGAGTTTCTAGGGTTTTAATCTGTTAAAAGAAAAAGATGAGGATTTCTAATTTTTCGTGTGCTGGGGTTGGTGGTGGGGTTGGTGGATGTGGTGGTGGTGCTATGGTTGTTGCTAATAAAAGTGCAGAAGATGATTTCTTCGGAGATCTAAAAGATGGCCACCTGGGTTTAGATTTCACCCAACTGATGAAGAATTAATTCTATATTATCTCAAAAGAAAGATGTGTCGACGTCGATTAAAGCTGAATGTCATCGCTGATATCGATGTCTACAAGTGTGATCCTGAAGAATTACCAGGTACCCCTTTTCCCTAATTTTGATTTCAATGTGAAAAGTTCGATTATTTAGCTCAGTTGTTTGCTCAATTTGATTTTATCTTAATTTAGGGTTTTGTGTAAAATTGGGTACTGTAACTTAGTGTTTGAAATTTGTAATTGAATTGAACTGATAAGTTGTTTGACTAACTGAATTGCAGCTCAATCTCTTCTAAAGACTGGAGATAGACAGTGGTTCTTCTTTAGCCCCCGAGATAGGAAGTACCCGAATGGTGGGAGATCAAATCGAGCAACTAGACAAGGTTACTGGAAGGCAACAGGGAAGGATGACAAATTGAATGGAACTCTCGTTCAGTTGGATGTAAGAAAACCCAGGTTCCAGTGAAGAACAACTCTAAGGAGGAGCTGAAGATGTTGGTGGTGCATCTTTGGGTTAATTGAGGCAATTGTATGCTGTTGATCTCAAGGATGAGTTGAATTTGGCTTACATGAATGTGTAGGCAATTGTATGCTGTTATGAATGGCTGAGCAGTTACTAGTGGTGCTGATGTTGATGGTCTTGGAGGTTAGCAGATTACAGTCAAGGGTGAGATGGTGAAGCAGCAATATGGAATAACAAGGTGATGGTGGAGGGTGCAGCTACAGCTACAGAGATGAGAGATTGCAAGTAGTGTTGGCTTGACAGAGAAACCAAGTATAGTGATGGCTGAGAAGATAAATTGCAGGTAATGGAAGAACTAAAATCTTTTCATTTTGAGTGATGTTTGTCTTTGATACTTATTTTCTCAGCATTAATGCAGTGAATCTTGTTTGTGCAGGGACTTTATAGACCTGGAATGCCGCCTCCACCTGGTGGTCCTATTCTTGTTTTCAGCTCCGCACGTCCTGGAATGCTGCCGCCACCACCATGACCACCTAATCGACAACAACAGCAAAATCAGCAGGCAGTAGCACTGAGTTAGGTATGCTTGTTCTCCCATCTTGTTAAAATTGGGATTTCCTTGTGTTGAAATTTTGCAAGTTTTTATCCGCTTCAGATTTTCGTTACTATATTTTGCTGGTTATTTATTATTATGACCATGTGTTATGCAAACTCAAACTGATCTGGAAAGAGGCTTGGTTTATCTGTAAGGTGGACTTCGAGGGGCGATGGCCTTCGCCCTTGCTCTACAATCAGTTCACGATCTCCCCGAGGGACATGGCCAGACAATATTTACAGAAACCACTGTGATTGTTGTTTTGACGGTAATTTTGTGTGGTCTCCATTTTTATTTCAATTTTTGAAGTCCATAGTCTGTTGAACACCAAACTCTTTCGGTGAATAGATTGCGGCGTTAGAGTCTTTGTATGATCGATCAAACTTCTCAAAGGCGAAAAGAGTTCTCCACCTGCTTCGTGTTACAATATGTCTACTTGGTTCAGTTTATACATGGGTGAAGTATTTTTATACTAAAACAGCAAGTGAACTAAAGTGTCGTCTCTGCATATGAAACTGCAACTGGGCTCCATATGAAATGGTCGCAGATGATCAACACAGGTACATACCCCATAACCGTTTCTTTGTGTTTGAACTGACAAATGATCAATTCTAATACTTTCGTATAACCAGCTCTTTGTGATGACTGTACAATTGAAACAAGTAGGTGCAAGAACTTGAATTAATATAATCCTTCATTAGACCAAAATTGGTTTGTGATGCTTGTAGTGACAAAACCAATTTCTGAGAAGGTATTTACAGGTCAAGCTAATATCGATTGTTGCTTGCCTGATTGTGTAGGAAATGGGCGTGAGTGATAGTGATTATGGTAACAAAAAGGCTTGCGGAAGAGACATGCTGAAGTTGCTAACAAGAAGGCTTCCCCTGGTAACAAAAAGGGTAAACTAGAGAGTAGAGACTCCTTAAAAGTCAGGTAAAAATCTTCTACCATTTTGCTTACTTCATTAGATTGTTATGTTGTTGAATGTTTTCTGATTTTGATCTAATTTTATGAAATTTTGACTCGTTTACAGGTGGTGATGGAAAGAATGGTGGTGCTGGTCACCAAGCAACCCCGTACCCCAAGGGACGACGAAAGACCCCTGCAAGTGGAGGCAACAAGTCAAACATATCTCTAAAATACACTGTGTCAGTTTCATGCAATTCTTCTAGCAAGTAAATAAATTTCTATTTGTGTTATGTGGTGTTTTTTTGATGTATAGACATTCTTCCATGAGTTTGATCATGTTTTTTTTTTCCTTCCTTTTGTTAGAACCACAACCACTGGGTTGCATTCCTTTAATCTGTTGTGTACAATGCAGATAGTATCATTGTTGTAGTTGGGTTGAAATTATGTGATGGTTTTTAGTTCAAGTTGTCCGGGTTTCATGTCACTTTAGTTCTACTTATGTGAACACAAAATTATCTGCTCTTTTTATCTTCGAATGGACTGTTAAACTTCTAACCTCTGTAGTTATTACACCATATGGTTGCAAGCTCTGAGTTGGGCAGCTCAAATCATCTTTTGGCTGGTTTTTGCTGCAGTTTGTCTATTAGGTTGGTTTGGGCCGATTGTATGAAAGCATTATCATTTTACTTACCTGTAAAAGTGCTAAGTTAGAACTTATAGTGGTGACAGCTCAGTATATGTATAGAGCTTTTGGTTGTTTTCTAACCTAGGTGTAAACTGAATTCAAATGTGTTCAATTAGCTGTGTTATTGTACACTGAATTTCAAGATTGATTTAGTTGAATGGTGAATGTTTTCAAGTCTATGGAATGGTTCTATTTGCAAGTATAAGTGTGCAGTGAATTGTATTTTAGCTTCACTCAGCAGTCTGAATTACATTTTTGGCTCAGTCAGCCCCATTACATCGAGTGATTTAGTGGGTCAGATACAAAAAGTAGTTGTCCGATTCAGTTACGATGCATTAGCGTTGTTGGCAGCTTTAACTGTTGAAAGCATTTGTATTGTTTTTTTAACAAGGGATAACACACATACTAACTTTTCTTTTTATAGGGACTGAGACTTCCTGCCTCCAGGCGGCTGTGGTTGCCTTAGATAAGGTATATTTTTGATCCCGTCACCAGACGCCTTTCAGTATTGTCTCAAGTAGCCCTCTGATGTATTGTTAATCATTACAAGTAACCTGCTTGGTGTTGCCCAATGATTATGGTACTTTGCTTGAGAAAACTAAAGTCAACGCGATGATAAAACGCATATTGCAGTTAGAACCAGTTGAAGTACGCTGTTCATATGCTTGTTTTTGTTGGTGTTTCATGCCATAGAATTTGTGATTTATAGCTTCCGAGAAACTGTTTTAGCCTTCTAGGAATTAGATCTGGTATAGTCCTTGCTTCAATCTGTGAGAGAGGCCTTGTTTTAGTCTTTGTTCTCAGTGTTTAGGAATTGAAAATATGTAGAACAAGAAGATATTGATTCCGAAAATATATATGGATGAAACCCAATCCATGAGCTTGGTAGATAAAGAAATGCCTATTCAATCGAACCCCATGTAAGATGAATATAGAATCTCATCACTCCTCTGCGCACAAGCTCCGGCGAGTGATTGTGATGGGAAAGACACATATTCAATAGGTAAGAGCTTCTGATTTCCATTTGCCTTTTTCACATCTAATATTCTGATGTTAGGTTAGGGCTCAATAAGGAATGGAGCTCTTCCAGATGACGCAAGAAATGATATTCGATCCATTACAAGGGGCGTACCAAGGTCAATAAGTGTTTTAATTCTTGAAAATCGTGATAATTATATGAAAAATGTCGTTCCTTTCTTATCCTACCTTTGATGCCTTCAAGGTGTTTTGAAATGATAGGATTCTGTTAAATTTAGGGCTCTTTGGTCCTGACGATTTTGCAATTTCTGCTCTTGATTGGAATGCTAGTAAACTTAACTTCTTGCTTGTTGCGTTTTCATTAGACATTGTTATCATAGTAGACATCTGATAAAACATCATTATATGGTTGGGTTTTTGATTTTTTTTATCGCTTATGGAAAGTAGTTAACAGAAGTAAACTTTAGAAGCAATATTACATATTTCGGTTCATGACTGTTTCACTTGTGCATCACTGCATTGCCATTCGTTGGATCGGAAAATCAAATGGTGAGATGGTAGGAAGTGGAGTCATAGCTATAGCTAGTTTGGTCAAGGATGGGATTTGAGATGGAGCACTTGGAAGCGGGATTAGAGATGGAGTAAGCAACAATTTCTGATTTTATAGAGGGTGTTGGGGCCTACATTACAGTTGGCTCATAATGTTTGGATTGTGATTACTGATTCAAGTTTGTATGGTTGGTTTCTGATTGAACTTTTCATATCTCATTTCAGTTAATTTTTCTTCCAAACTTAAAAATAAATAAAATTCCAATTGAGTCGTAAACATATGGAAATTGCTGTAGTGGACTCAATGACTACATTTATAAGTTCAGGTGCTCCGTAATAAAAACATATATGAAGCCAAATTCAAAACAATGATTACTCGGAGTTCTTGTCAAGGAGGAAAATGTTCTGCATGATTTCTCACACTACTCGATGCAGATACTGTCCTTTCAAATAAAAATAATTCATCCCCTGGAACTTGCGCATTTTCACTTAAAATGAACTAGAGAGTTGCACTGGTACTTCAAACAGAGTGCAAGAAAAAAGAGAAATAGAAAATGACAACCCCCATTGAAAAATCTGGTGGACTGCAGAAAACAACAGCTCAAACTTGATCTAGTTTTAGGACTCCAGAAGGATCTGCGGTCCCATCAGATAATGAGTCATTCATAGGATACTTGAGACTCTTCAAACCTTCTCTCATGAACATTGACAAACGCTCTCTCAGAAATGGTCGCCCAAGGGAATTCCACATATTTGCTAAAATAAAGTCATCCATAGAGACGCTGTAATTATAATTAATATAGTAAGAGGAAACCCACAAGACAAACCACAAACTCTACAGAACCAAATCATCCAAAGAATAAAAGCACCATAACCGAAGGTTAAGCCAACGGGTTCATCCATGGGTTTTCCTAAGTATATATAATTCTTGACAGATTCGATTTTCCTTCTGTAAGAAAATTGGTAATTCAACCTGGTACAAGCTAGTATAGTAACAGGCAATTACCTCTTAATGCTGTGTGTCTGTGCCAGAAAATATTCGTCTGGGACTCCCCCGTAACTAAGAAATGCGACTAAGTACTTCAATAAATTTGTCCTCTTAGGTTTCATGCTACAGAAAAGGAAGTAAAGAGAATTAGACACTACCAGGTACAACCATGAAAAGCTTATGCATGCACATAGTATACCTTGTTGATACAACCTCAAAGGAGTTGATCATGAGTTCATCATTTGCAAATTTAGGATCACTCTCAATTTTTATCATCGAAGGCAGGTGTGCTAGGCATAAATCTATACAACCATAAGGGTATAAGTTATAGACAGAACTCCAAAATCTGTGCTAGTACAAGGCAGTAGAAGAAGAAGCATATATCCATCAAATGCTACCAAATAAAAAAACACTTGATATGCTCAAACTGACCTAACAATTGCATCTCCTTCTCTTGTTTATCAGGTACATCTTCAGCAAAAAGAAGTGAAGTAGCTCAAAGATACTCTGCACAACTTGTTTCTGTAACTTCACTCCTACCAAAATTATTCAACACACAACAACATAGGAGCAAGATAGATTGTTGCCTTGCATTATTCAACACACTAGAGTACTATTCACTCACACAAAGCATAACTTAGATGATGAAGTAAAAGAAGTAAAGGATAACGAACACCAACCACATTCTCAATTGAATGCAGGCTCATCAAAGAGAACATCAACTTGTATTTATATATCTCACCAATTTCAATCCCATAACAGCATCTTCAATTTCATCATTAAACTCGCAAGCCAACTCACTCATGATCTCTCACATGACAAAGACTGTACCAGATACACTTCTCATTCTGTGCAGTTAACCTGCACAGCTTCTCAACTTAGACACACCACTCATTCCGGTGCCCTCAGTGACGCAGTCAGCATTTGCTCAAACTAAAATATTTCAAGCCCATTCTTAACTAATCGACACCAGAGCCCTCCAGGGAAATCAAACAGAAGGCTAACTAATTTTGGCTATTGCTGAGCAGTTATAAGGTGTGCCAACTCTGATTATTAGCAATAATTTTACAACTCTAATTTAGCAATAAACAGAAAAGGTACAATAGCAATAAACAGAAAAGGTACAATAACAACAGAGAAGTATTGGACTAGAGACTATATTGTATTGATAACTTACCGGAGGATCTGTTTCGATTTCATGCTTCAACACACGGAAACATTCATGCCCCTCTTCCAAGTACAACGCGTAGGTGCTATCCCAAGCAGAATAATCCCAGGCTAAAAACGAGATTAAAATTTCATAGGTAAGTTTCATGGCTCTTCAAAATCATAGAAATTCCAGAACAGAGAGTACCATTTGGACTTGAATCATCCTTAAAATGTGCCATGTTGAGTATATCACTCCTGCTTCTTCCATAGTTAATGAGTTCTTCACGAAATGAGTGGTCCACTTCCCTCAAAGCACGGTGTATGACGGTTAAGATTTTCATTGCAACCTAAACTCCAAACAACACTGAGTTGGGATAAACCCAACTTGCCAGCACAAATCCTTCAACAAGGAATAAAACACTGGATTTTTTTTTTTTGCCGAAACCTACAGAATATTGGGCATTTAGATGCTGGGGAAAGGATTTCTCCTCGAGGAAATTACATGTATGAGAAATCTTACTTCTTGGCTCTTAAAGAAGTGAAAATTAAGATAGCTACATCATGGAAACACACTATCCACTGCTTATCTATAATGTATGTTGCAAGCATTTAAAACTAGCCCAACTCATTGATTTGCATTTACAGTTGATACATACCTCTCAATTATGTGTCTTTGCAAGACGCCTGGATAGAGCATGGGTGCAGTATGCAACATCAGCACGTGATCTTATAGCTGAAACCACAACAAATATAGCTGGAGCACCATTAAAAAAAAATACAAGAAGAAGGTGAATTTCCTTATTCCATTGAGCAAGTCCAAGATGAAAGAGTACTGATCACCAAAAACACAAATGAGAAGAATGAGTTCCAGTCACCTCTTATATGTTTTTCTTTTGTCGGACGCTCTACATGGTCCATAGCTATGACTATGGCAATATCCAATTCCCAAAGAAACAAAATCCACAGAATAAGAAACAACCAAACCTGCATTAACCATTGAGTGACTAAATCAGATAAAATTCTCACCTTGTAATCACTATTAACTTTAGCTAATCCAACAGTAGTGGATCCCTTAATAGCTCCAATGCTTTCCTCAGACGCTTTTGTGTACCGCCCCCTCCTGACATTATTTGTCCTCCCAAATTAGCTAATCAAAGCTTGGTTCCTGGTTTTGAAGATTTCAGTGGTTACCTGATAAGCAGGCTTGGTTCGAGCTAAATCTAACGGTAAGTACACAAAACGGCAGTTCCACTGGTTACAGAACCCGCTAAAAGATCAACAACAGGACCTGTACTCAACATCGATATTTATCGTATCAGGACAGTTATTCAAGATCCAACATCGATATTTTCTCGTATGTCATGAAATGTAATGTTGAATATGAACTATCCGAATAACACTAGCACCGTTTCCTCAGATTTAGACCACAAAAAACCATCCTTCGAATTAAAAACTTATCTTTTCGGCAAAAACCAATCTAAAGAAATCACAAAAGAATTTATAAAGCAATGTAGCACATTATAATTTACTTATAGAATACAGAGACACTCTCATGCTTCAATAACTTCATCATAGAGTGATACACCCCATTTGAATGAAACCTTCTGTTATGGTTTATACAATCCCCCAAAAATCAATAAGAAGATCACAATTTTTTCAAATCAACAATTACACAAAAATCTTAATTTACCTAATTACCTGTAAGAGAATCTCAATGGGTTCCAAAAATACCAGCACCACCACCAGCAATCAATTCCTTAACATGCTTCAATTTTTTTTTTTCGAATAACTCATCTTAAAAATCAAAATTTGAACTTGTAATATCACAAATTCTTTATCCCATCCATATCTCTAGGTACACAAAACTTAAAGATTGCTGAAAACCAAAAAACAAAAATTCCGTGAATCATAAATTTCAATCCAAAAAATCCAAGTTACTGAAAATGTGATTTTTGAAATTGAAAGAAGAATAGTGTATTTAATCAAAAACCCATCTAAAAAAGTGATATTGAGATTCAAAAATCTACTTCGATTTCTTTTTCCACAAATCAAAATCAGGTCAGTGCTTCTTTAAGAAACCCCAAAATAACTTTTACTGACCTAGAATAATCCTTGATTTGAAGAAGGAACAGGAAAATGAGATTCTGATAAACAAAACAATGAAGATGAATAGGTTAAGTTTGATTTAGAGAGTGAGAAATCTCTGGGTTAGGTTATCGCCCAGTTTTGAGAGAGAGAGAAAGAGAAATATTTCTCAAATTATGGACTAAAATCAGTAGAAAGGGGAGGTGTAGGTATTGATTTCTAATTACTAATTAGTGGTTTTCCTAATCAACACCCGTGTCCCGACACCCACTATATAGAGGGTATCTTAGCCATTATCAAAATACACACATAGTTTTGGTCGACTATTTGTATTTGTTACAGAACGGGTAAGATATATGGGAATCAATCATATTTTTGGTCATTTTTACATTTTTTTTTAGGTGTTTTTCTTCTTTTTTTCTCTTTTCATTGACGTTCCATGTCCAACTAGAATAAATGGGTTCTTTCTTGTATAATTTGGACTATTGTTGTCTTGATATAATGTATACAAGATACCTAGTTTGATATTTATTTATTTGATATAGGCAAACGCAGCAAAAAAAAACACCCCTTAGTAAATCACAGAAGAGGAAGTTGAGGAAATTGGAAGTATGGTCTCATTCAACTTGTATCCCTTGTATTGCATTATTTGCATTCGTCTTGTGTGTAGTGATTTATGTGTGTGTTTCAATGTATGATGAGTACAGGAGGAGAAGGAATAAGAAGCAAAATTATCCCAAAGTGTTCGAATCTTGGAGTATGTTGAATATTCTTTCATTTTTCTTTATAAATTGCTTTAAGTTGGGGAACATACTTTAAAATAACAAGTTTTTGCTTTACAGGAAGTACAAGATTCAACATGAAGTGTTTTCTCTTCTTAAGTCGTCAGGGAATATAGGACAGGTTTGTACATATGAGATGATACATTGTGTTTTATTATATTACAAAGAAAAAGAAAAGGGTTTCAGGATTTGGGATTATGATGAATGGAATTGTTTGTGTGTAGGCTGAAACTGTCAAGGAAAAGCGGCTAAGGGCAGTACAGTTTTTGAAGGAAGGATTAAAAGCTCCACAAGATGATAGACCTAGTAAAAGAAGGGCAAAAGAATCTGAGCCCTGTCAAGTTGAAGTTGGTGTGGATGAAAAACAGGATGTTGTACCACCAATGATGGTAGAACATGAAGGTCGTGTGAATGCACCTCTTGCTTCTTGTACTTCTCAAAAGCCACCTTCTTGTAGTACAGATGTTGGGTATGATAATGCGTTACCAACTAAGGACAATGGCGGTCACATGGAAAAAGAACAGAAACATCCTCCAACCAAAGCATCTGAGAAAGACGAAAAAAACAACACCAGTAGCCAGGTTATATTTCATTATTTGTATGTCTTAAAATTGTTTGTGCTGAATGCCACAAAATGAATGGAAGTGAGTGTAAATGGGAGAATAACTAAAACTGGATTGTTGATTGGATCAGGTTAAGGAGATTAGTGCTTCAAAAGTAAGCGCTAATACTGATAGCACTGTTTCAGATGGTAATGTCAGCAGTGCTTTGATAACCCCAATTTTTGTGCCTGTTTCAAGACCTACTGAGGTGGAAAGCAAAAGAAAGAATCTTCCTATAGTTACGATGGAACAAGAGATAATGGAAGCTATAAAGGAGAATTCAGTTATTATTCTTTGTGGAGAAACTGGGTGTGGTAAAACTACTCAAGTCCCTCAAGTACGCATTAAACATCCTTTCATAGTTTTGATATTGCAGTCACTTTTCACTCTTTATCTTGGCACGTGACTTACTCTTTATTGTTTCTATTGCTTGTAGTTCTTGTATGAAGCTGGGTTTGGTTCGAGCAAATCCGGTCTTCAAAATGGAATTATTGGTGTTACCCAACCACGTCGTGTTGCAGTTCTTGCCACTGCCAAGCGAGTGGCATATGAACTGGGTCTTACTCTTGGTAAGGAGGTTGGTTTTCAAGTTAGACATGATAGGAGACTCGGAAACAATGCCTCCATCAAATTTATGACTGATGGAATTTTACTTCGGGAAGTGCAGGTATGAAAAACAAATAAATGCTTAGATATGTGTGATACGGTACTGTATGATGTCATTCACTTATCTTACTTAATTGGCACCGCCATTGACATCAAGTTGTTTTGTGGTAGAATGATTTCTTATTGAAGCGATGTTCTGTTATCATTCTTGATGAGGTTCATGAGAGGAGTCTGAATACTGACCTACTCATTGGAATGCTTTCTCTTATTTTAATTGAACGCCAGGTGAGAGTAAAGATAGAAAGTAGACCAGTTTTTCCTTCGTGAACAACTATCTTAATTTTAATAGTATTGATATAATCGGACTTTAGCCTAATAATGCTCCATAGTTTTTTCTTCGTTGACGGGTTTTACTTAGGAACGATTTTTTTGGGCACTACTCAAAAATGGAGGGGACTATTCTTCATTTTTTGGGTGGATATTTGAAGAAATTTTGAGTCACCCCTTATCTATTTTTTTAACACCAAACTTGCCCTTGATAATTAAATAAGTTAGTGTAATGATTAGTGAGTTAATTAATGATTAGTGAGATTAAATTAATAAGTTGATATTTTTCAAAAGAACAATTATTGAGAGGGAGAAGAAGAAGATGAAGATGATAATGAAGATGAGGGTTTTGGAAGAAAAAAAGTTAGATCTTTTTCTTTAAGAGCCACAACAAGAGTATGATGTTTTGGGTACTCACGGATACTTCAAATTTAGTTAATGATGCTTGAATTGGCCAAAACATTCCTAAAAATGAACAATTTACAAATTGATTTCGGTTTGGTTAACAAAGTTCGGCTACGACATCTGAAGAACATGTAGCCGAACTCATCTGCAAGTGCAGTTCGGCTAATGTTTCTGAAAACACAGGTAGCCGAACTCAGCTTTAATGGAGTTTTTTCTTTCAGAGAAAAGTTCGGTTAGGAGAAGAAAATTGCGACGTAACCGAACTAGGAGTTCGGCTATGAAAAAAAATTGCGACGTAACCGAACTCAATATATAGGTTTTTCAGAGTAAAGTTCGGTTAGGAGAAAAAATTGCGGTGTAACCGAACTTTTTGCGACGTAACCGAACTTTTTTTGCGACGTAACCGAACTTTTTGTGACGTAACCGAACTTTTTTGCGACGTAACCGAACTTTTTGCGACAAAACCGAATTAAAAGTTCGGTTGAGACTTTTTTTTTGCAACATAACCGAACTTTTCTCTGGAAAAAAAAAAACCTCCATTAAAGTTGTGTTCGGCTAGTTCGACAAAGTTTTTCATATAATTCCTAGCCGAACTTCTCTCTGCAACTTCCATTTTCAACTCATTTTGATGATTACTTCTCATTTTTTCGACCAAAAACGAATGACAAGTAATGGGTTTGTTATAATTTTGATTTTGATTTTGTTTTTGTTTTGTTAATGATTTAAATTAAGCTATATATAGAGGTGGCGGTGGTGGTGGTTTGAGGTGGTCGGTGGTAGTGGTGGTGGTGGTCGGTGGTGATGGGAGGAGGTGGTTATATATATATATGTGGTGGTGATGAGAGGAGGTGGTTAGTCATTTTCACACTTTAGGACACCCCTTATAACTACAGGGTAGATATTCTTATCACTTAGTAGTCCCCCACAATTTTTGAGTAGTGCCCAAAAAATCTTACTTAGGGAGCATGGTCTAAAGACTTAGCCATGGGTGTCATTTTCTAGCCCACCCCAACTTGTTTGGGACCAGAGGCTTTGTTGTTGATATAACTAGACTTGCTAATTTTGACCTATTTTTTGGGACAGAAACTATACCACATACAACAAAAGCTGTTATCGCGAGGGACTATTATCACCCCTGAAAATATGGTGTCTCAATTGAAAGTCATACTTATGAGTGCCACTTTACGAGTTGAGGACTTTGTTTCAGGGAATAAGGTATTCCCTCAACCTCCGCCTGTAATAGAAGTTCCAACTAGGCAATATCCTGTGACCATACATTTTTCAAAGAGAACAGATGTCGTAGACTATATTGGTCAAGCTTTTAAGAAGGTCATGCCAATTCACAAGAGGCTTCCGCCTGGAGGTATACTGGTTTTCGTTACTGGGCAAAGGGAAGTGGATTACTTGTGTAAAAAGCTATGTGGAGCTTCAAATGAGCTAAAGAACAGAAATTAATTTAAGTGTAAGGCAGATGAAAAGCCTGCAGAAAGCTTGGGAGAAAGCAGTATAGATGAGAAGGGGATTGATATGAAGGACATTAGTGAAGCATGCGAAATTCAAGGTGATTCAAACCAACAGACTGATAGTTTTAACGATGAAGATTATAGGATTCTTAATGATGAGGAAGAGGAGGATGACTCATATTCTTCGGGGACGGAGAGTGATATATCAACCTCAGACAAAGATGGTGACCATGCCAATGGTCTAGAAGGTGAGAGCCTCACGTCGCTAAAAGCTGCTTTTGAGGCTCTGGCTACCCAAAAAGCAGGGACGGGCCTACAAGGGGCTAACCCAGGCTATAGCCCGTCCCTATTTTTAGCTAGGTAAAAATTTTGTATAGGTAATTTCTTAAAAATCAGTAATTAACCCACCTTTGTTTCTAAAAATTAGTAATTAGCCCGTCTTTATTGCTGATTAATCCTCGTAGTTATAGCACAAATAATTTTTAGTCAAAGATCTTGTTTAAAACATTAAATTTTCTTTGTCACGTCCATTTACTTTCTCATTTATCTTATATAAACCATAATTTTCTTTCTCCGATCACTTTCCCTAATTAAAATTTGCGGTTTTTAACGTTATACTTATCTATTTATCTAGTATTTTGCATGCAAATTCCAGTTAACCATTATTTGTGTAACTTGTTGCAACATTGATAACTAGTAATATTCTAGCCCTACCCTAAAAAGATTTCTGGGTCCGTCCCTGCCAAAAAGGCACATAACCCTGATTCGGGTAAGCAATTGAGTCTTCCTAATTCAGATGAACTGGGTAATGATAATCCCCTTGCTGATGGTGTGAGCAAATCCTCTCCAACATCTGGGAAGAAGCACGGAGAAGCACACGGTTTCTGTCCTGGTGGGTTGGTGTGTCCTGCCACTTTATGCAATGCTGCCCGCAGCAGCCCAACTCCGTGTATTTGAAGAGGTTAAGGAAGGGCAGAGGCTTGTTGTGGTTGCTACAAACGTGGCCGAAACTTCTCTGACTATCCCTGGTATAAAGTATGTGGTTGACACAGGTAGAGAGAAGGTTAAAAAATACAATTTTGCTAATGGCATGGAAACTTATGAAGTACAGTGGATAAGTAAGGCATCGGCTGCTCAACGTGCTGGAAGAGCCGGAAGAACTGGACCCGGACATTCTCACCGTCTCTATTCTTCTGCCGTCTTCTGTAACATACTCTCAGACTTCTCAGTTGCTGAAATATCCAAAAGTCCTGTGGATGGCGTTGTTCTTCTCCTAAAATCTATGGGTGTTGGCGAGGTAAGCTTACCATTTTGGTTTTAATTACAATTGTGATGCTTTCTTAGATAGTTATCGCTGGGTTTCTTATACAGTGTAGCTGTTAGCCTTTGTGTTTATTCTTATGTATTTGGGGTGTATGTAGCTTGCGAAATTTCCATTTCCAACTCCTCCTAAAGATACTGCACTGGTCGAAGCTGAGCGTTGCTTAAAAGCTCTCGAGGCACTTGACAGCTCAGAAGGAATCACGCCCCTTGGGAAAGCCATGTCACATTATCCCATGAGTCCTCGCCACTCCCGGATGCTCCTGACAGTTATTCAAATCATGAGGAAAGTGAAAGATCATGACAGAGCTAATCTAGTTTTAGGGTACGCAGTTGCTGCTGCTGCTGCAGCTTTGAGCTTGTCTAATCCTCTCATGATGCAACTCAATGGAGTTCAAGCTGATAAAGATGGAGTTCATGAAGATGATGTGTCAGCTACCAATAATTTGAAGAAAGATCTAGATAAGCAAGATAAATTGAAGCAGAAGCAACTGAAGCAAGCAGCAAAAGACGCGCGTACAAAATTTTGTAATCCTAGCAGTGATGCTCTGGCAATAGCATATGCCTTGCAGTTGTTTGAACTTGCACAAAATCCTTATGAATTTTGTAAAGAAAATGCACTGCACTTGAAAACGATGGAGGAAATGTCCAAGCTGCGAAAACAGTTACTTCAACTGGTGTTCCATCAAGTCTCTGTTGATGAGTCACTACAGGAGTTTTTATGGTATCATGGAACTGTTGAAGATGTAGAACTAGCATGGAGGGTTTCGTCTGATAAACATCCGCTGTTACTGAGTGAGGAGGAGTTCTTAGGAGAGGCTATCTGTGCTGGTTGGGCTGACAGGGTTGCCAAGCGGGTCAGGGTTGTTTCGAAATCATCAGAATTGGATGGGAAGGGAAATGCAATTCGTTATCAAGCAGCAATGGTTAGTGAACCAGTTTTTCTTCATCGTTGGTCAACTGTCGCAGCATCATCCCCGGAACTGTTGGTCTACAATGAACTTATTCAGACGAAGCGACCATATATGCATGGAGTTACTAGCGTAAAGCCTGATTGGCTGGTTAATTATGCTAGTTCCCAGTGCACTTTCTCGGCTCCACTTACAGATCGTAGCCCTTCTTATGAACCCCAAACTGACGAGGTGTAGTGCAGGGTAACTCCGTCTTTTGGGCCACATCTATGGAAACTTCCATTACATAGTTCTCCCATAAAGGATGACGCTCTTCGTGTGTCTGTATTTGCTTGTGCTTTGCTCAGGGGTCATGTATTGCCGTGCTTAGGGGGGCATGTATAGAAATTCTTGGCGGCTCAACCAGCTATTGTTTTAAAGCCAGAGGCATTTGGTCAAAAGCGGGTTGGGAATCTTCTAAATAGATTAAAGGGCCAGTCAAGGTCAATAGACAGTCGTGCCATGCTTAGAGAGACATGGAATAAGCATCCCACTGCACTGTATTCGAAAATTCTAGATTGGTTTCAGGAGAAGCATCGCAACAAGTTTGAGGAAGAATGGAATGGGGCTGCTTATCTTGTACTTATCGGAAAGAAGTATTCCATTATTCATTATAATTTATTTGTTTCCGGATCTCTTTGTACTGCCTAGAGGTCCTTGATCCTCTCCAAGTTTGATTAAGTCCGTTGTTGAGACTGTTGTTTACATTACCAAATGCCATTACAGTTATGCAGGCAGCATTTTGCAATGTTTTGCAGTGCGCAGGGGATCCTTTATTTTTTTTTTGGAAAAAAGAGGTTTCCCTCATTTCATTAAAGACAATGATCCTTGTTCTCCATTGAAGGAGTTTTGGATAACTGTTACATGTTCATTCCAGCTTTGAAAGTTCAGATAGGTTAATAAAGCATTTAGGCTAATGCCTTTCCAAGTATGTTGTATTGCATATTTGTTACAAAAAATAGATAGGTTTGCTGCCCATATTACATCAAGCCTTTTAACTAAAATGAAGTTCAGGGCTATAAAGTTTATCCCAAATTTAGTCTTGTTCCCAAAATCCGCACTTATCTTGTATCTCAGTTCCCTTGCTTTTGTGTACTTTCCTACCAGCAGCAGAAGAGTAGGTTCAGAATTGCTTCTAAACGATATTGTGTGGCCACTCCATTCTGTTGCCCATCGAATGCCGCCTCAGCCCCTTCTATCTCTAGTTGTTCCCAGGTGGTGCAATCTGCATTAAGTCCTCTGGCTTCTCTAGTTGTACCTGTGTAGTCACAAAGGGTTAGCCCAATTCCTTCCTTTGCCGCTGCATCCTTCATTGAGAGAACTATGTTCATTGTCAGAGTCATAGTTGTTGGTTGCTCTGTTATTTGCTGCTTGGTTATTTTCAAATTATCATCATCCATTCGACAGTAATATAAGGATTGGATTATATTGTAACCTTTCTTGCTTACAGTAATGTAATTGTTGATATATTTTGCTATGCTGTCAGCTATATGAGCACTGTTTTGATTTTCCTTCCTAAAAGTTATGTTGCACCTGGCTTTCCATATATACCAAATGATAACACTACGCAAAACTAGCCATGATACTCCATATCTTTCTCTATCTTGATGTTCAAAACAATCATTCAACCATTCATGAAAGGTGGTGGTACCATTTGTAACCAGTTGTTTGTCCAAATTGAAATGCATCCATATTTGGTTTGCAAAATTGCAGTCAAGAAAAAGGTGTGATTGGGTCTCTTGACCCTCATTACAAAGATTGCATGTTGTGTTAATATGTGGTAAAACGGCCGGCATTCTCATATTTGTTGGTAGGATTGCATGAGCAGCTTTCCAGATGAACTGTTTCACAGAAGGGGTTATATCCATTTTCCGTATCTTTTGCCAATGTTGGTTTGTAGTGCCATTTGTGTTGATTTTCTTGTACAAAGACTTAACAGAAAATTTACCCTTCTCATTTATGGTCCATAGAGGAGTGTCTTCTTCGTCTATTCCTTTGATGTTTATAGTCCTAATTTTTTTTTATGATCTGATCGTCGCAACACTTTTTTAGTTTTTCACAGTCCCAAGTATTTTGGGGAGTGATTAATGAGACACTTTAGTTAAGGCTTCAGTTTGAATTAGGGGTTTAGTCAAAGGAGGTGGTGTGTCTGGGATCCAAAAATCATCCCAGATTTCCACATTTTTCCCATTTCCAATTTCCCAGAAGCAGTACTTTTTTATTTGGTTTATACCATTCAGCAAACCCTTCCAAATCCAGCTATCAGTTCTCTTTGAAGAACTATCTACATGTAAGACATCACTATCAGGATAGTATTTAGCCTTTAAGAGAGTGGCACAAAGAAAGTCAGGTTGTTCTTTTAGCCTCCAACCCATCTTAGCAATCATTGCTAAATTAAACTTTTTCATATCCTTTATTCCTAGACTACCTTCTTCAGTTTCTTTACAGATAGATTCCCAATTTTTGAGATTTACCCCTTTATTTCCTTCTTTGTTTAAACCTTTCCCATTCCTCCCCCACCAGTAATACCTTTGAATGTTAGTTATTTTGTTACAAATTTTGACAGGTATCTTAAAACAATTCATTTGATACACATATAGCGAGGTTGTTACATTTTTCACCATTACCGTTTTCCCCGCATTGTTATGTTGGGAGCCTTTCCAGGTTAGCATCCTATTTGCCATTGTTTCCACTAGTGGTTCGAAGCACACGATTTTTGATCTATTAGTGAATAAAGGTGACCTAAATATTTATCATTTATGGGTATGGCAGTAACTCCAAGTATATCTTTCACTATATGTCTGATGTGCGTTTCAGTTTTTGGGCTGAAAAAGACCCATGATTTAGTAAGGTTAATCAGTTGGCCTGAACAAGCACCAAAGTCCCTGAACAGTTTTACAAGATTATGGCAAGATTTTTCATTTATTTTACAAAAGAGCAAACAGTCGTCTGCGAAGAGTAAATGGCTGACAGAATGTGCTTTATGAACGAGTTTAATGCCTTTTATCATGCCCAAGTTTTCAGCTTGTGAGATTTTCCTAGACAAAGCCTCCATGCAAAACAAAAACAGGTATGGAGAAAGTGGGTCTCCCTGGCGCAAACCTCTTGTTGGTTTGAAGAAGCCTGTGGGGGACCCATTGATCAAGACAGCAAGAGTTGTCGTCGAGATACATTGGTGGACTAAGTTACACCAATTTTCATTAAAACCGAGTTTTCTCATTATCAGGATCAAGAAGTCCCATTCGACTCTATCTAATGCTTTGGACATATCAATTTTCAGTCCCATGAATCCCTTCTTTGATTTAGAATTTTTCATCTTGTGAATTATTTCATGTGCTATTGTGATGTTTTCAGAAATCTGCCTTCCAGGAATGAAGGCAGATTGATATGGAGAGATTATCTTATTCAAAAGACCTTTTAACCTTCCTGACATAAGTTTAGAAAAAAGTTTGTACGTAGTATTCGCCAGAGCAATTGGCCTAAACTCCGCCGGGGTAATTGGGTTTAAATTTTTTGGGATAAGAGAGATAAAAGAGGCATTCATTTCTTTTGAAAGATTCCCAGTTTTAAAAAAAGTTTGTACCATTTTAATTAAATCAGATCCAATTATATCCCAGTTTTGTTGGAAGAAATTGGGTGGAAACCCATCTGGACCTGGGCTCTTATCAGGTTTCATAGAAAAGAGAATTTTCCTAATTTCGGTTTCAGTGGGTATATTGCACAGCATCTCATTATCCGACTCGTTTATACATTCAGGTATTAAGTTTATTATGTCCTTATCAATGTCTGGGTTCACAGTCGTAGCTATTTTTTGAAAATGTTCTGTTATGCAGGCAGAGATATCCTTTCTAGAATTTAGCCATTCATTTTTGTCATTTTGAAGAGTTTCAATTTTGTTTCTACGGAAACGTTGCTTTGCTTTACTATGAAAGTACTTTGTATTTCTATCGCCTAAAGCAATGTTCTGATCTCTACTTTTATCCTAAGTTCTAGTATCCCAACAGTCTTTGCTGGGTAGTTTGTTTTTTTGTTTGTTTGTTCGAGGTTTCTCTTAATTTTTTCAATGTAATGTCTCCAAAACTGTTTTTATTCCATAGCCTTAATATGTGCTTTACAGTGGATAGTTTCTTATTCACTGTGTATCTAGGAGAGCCTTGAACATGAGTAGACCAACTTTCCTGGATTATTGGTTTACACTCTTTATGCTTCATCTATTCTCCAAAATATTTGAATGGTTTAGCACCATCATTCCAATGGTTGTAAGTGTTTAGTCTATAATCGGGACATGATCAGAAGCTAAAGGATCTAGATGGTTTAAGTTAGAATTTGGGAATTTTCTGTTCCATTTAGAATTTACGAGTGCTCTATCTAAACGTTGTCTATGTTATCAGTATCAGTTCTATGATTGTTCCATGTGAAAGTATATCCTGTGAACCCCAGGTCCATAAGATCACATTTATTTATAAGATTATTAAACTTTTTTGCTTCATTTCTTTTAAAAGGAAACCTGCTTTTCTTTTCCTCTTCATGTAGGACTACATTTAAGTCCTCTATGATTATCCGGGGTTTGTCCATAGTTTTTGTCATATCTTTTATTATTTTCTAGGACTTTAATTTTAGGTGTCTGTAAGGACTACCATGGAAGCAAGTAAGGATCCAGCTAGTATTATTGAAATGATTAGTAACTGTTGCATTTATGTGGTTATGAGCAAAATCATTTATTTGTATGTTAACATTGTTTTTCCAGATTAGACAAAGGCCACCTGCACTACCTCTTGGTGGCACAAGATGGTAGTTATAGACATTTACTTGTTTAAGAATATTATGCATTTCCTGATTCTGTTGCTTAGTTTCTGATAAAAATAAGGTATCCAGTAAACTATGCCTAGTATCCAATTTTCCTAATCCCTGACAATTCAAGGCTATCATGCTTATAAATTGCCAAAAGTATGAGATCACAGGATAACAAAATTTAGATAGCACAAGACTTATATAGATTCCACTATGAAAACCTAATATGTTTACATGCTTTATGTTTATATGCTTTATGTTTTTGGGATATCCAAGGATGCAGCAGTAGTAGTAAGTTCCAATCTTAAAAATTAGGCTTAGAATTGGACTTACCTCTTCTGCAGTTGTGCGATCAATTGTAGTTATGGGAGCAAAGATTGCTTTTGCCATTGAAGTATCTTCTGTTTCACTGCTCATTTCTTCTTTGCTTTTGGTTTTCTTTATGTTCTGGTACTGAATGGCTTCTTTTCTTTTGTGTAGATTCCACATTCCAATCAATGATTTGTTGTTTGGTTGTTTCTGTGATTGGGGTTGCTTTCTCTCTGTTGGGATTCCTTTTCCAGTGGCCTGATTTCGATTTTTCACTTTCTAGGGTTTTTGATTGATATTTATGGGAGTGTTGATTTTGATATGGAAGAAAAGCCGTAAGATTTTGGTTTTGAAAAGGTTTGAAATAAGGGTGAATTGGGTCATCTCCGTAAGCAGTTAGGACTTTGAAATAATAGTCTAGAGGAATTTCACACAGATTTTTCAGTGGATCTTCCAAGTTCTTCTTCTCCCTGTTTCTAATTTGTTTCCCTTTTTTCTGACCCGACGTTAGTGAATTGGTTTTCCTTGGTACGGATTTTGGTTTGGGCTTTGATTGGGCTTCAACCTTTTCTGAATGTTTTTCTGCCTATATAGCTTTTTTGGTATTTTGCCCTCCAGTCAGCTGAGGGTTTGAGTCAGAACTATTCAGCCGTGGGTTTGAATCAGAACAATTCAGGGAGAAAGGGTTTGCCGGTTTACTATTTGCACTTGGTTCACCGGCTCTGAGAGAAATTACCGGTGTTGACCAAGAAAACTCTCTTTTAAATTTCCCATTTCTCCATTTAAAATGCTGAAAGCACAGATTAAATATTGAAGACATAACAAGGAATCCGAGAAAATTTGAAAAGATCGTACAACAAATCGGGGAAATAAAGAGCAAAGGCAGAAATTTCAAAACAAAATGGAAATGGGATACTAATTCTTCTATAAATCAATACAAACCAAAGAAAGAAAAATTATCGAACAAAAACCAAAAGAGAGAAGGAAGTTATCTAAAAAAACTAGTAAAGCAACAGTCAAAAACTCCAGAAAATGGTCGATAAGCGATTTTTTTTTTTTTTAAAGGGTAGAGAGGAAATGCTAGCAAGAGTTAGCAGGAGGTTGAATGTTGGAAGCAGTAGTAACCAAGCCTCTACTAAAAATTCTGGCAATCGAAATGAGATAACTCCTTCAATAGAAATGATTCCTCTCCTAGAAGACCAATAAATAATATTCAAAGAGCCCTTGGTTGAGTAAAAGGTCCCTGACAAGAATCTTTGAGCAAATGGATCTAATAGTTTAGAAAAGCAATTTGAGTCTTTGAATCTTTGTAATTTGGTGTCTTAGTATCTAGGGATCTTAGTGACTTGGTGGCTTAGTGTCTTGGTAATTTAGTAGCAACGGGTGTTGATAGCTTTTGTGACAAAGAGTCTTTGGAACCTAGATGTATTGATGATTAAGTGTCTATAAAAGTAACCTTCTTAATAGATGAACATCTGCAACACTGAAGAACCTTGATAATAAACGATTTTTGATGAAGCAAAACGTTTCTGGTAATCTAACGCTTCAGAGAAGTCAAAACATTAAGATTTCTTTCAGTTCCGATATATTTCCTTGAATTCCGGTTTAGGACCGGTCAAAAAATACCGGAGAAGGAGGCTATTGGCAATATAACGGTAAAAAAAACGGATAGAATTTACATTAAAATATTAATTCCGAGTAAAAGGGTTGTCGGAGGACAAAATAAGAGAGAGGAGAGAGGGCAGAGCTTATTCACAATCCTTAGTGCGCAGGGGATCAATAACCCATTTTTGCAGAAGGCTTTTTCTCTAGGCCGCTAGTTGTTGCAAATTTTGAACTTTTGTTAGCATTCCTACATTTAACACTTGAGCAATGAGGAATTCTGTCCAGTGAGGAGACTTTTACTAAGAAATCTCTTCAGGTGCAAAAATAAATAAATAAAAAACGCGCAATTTGGGGATAACAAAACTAATTGGAGGATAGAGGAAAAAGATAAAAACTGGATTCAAATATCAAATCAGGGTCACCCCTTATCTAAGTATTTTACCTAATACCTAATCTACCCCTCACTAATCAGGTTTAGTGCTTAATTATAATTAGTAAATTCATAAGATTATTTGATAAATGATTAGTGTGTATTTTTATTTTTATTTGGGTGAGTGAGGTGAGAGTAGGAGGGGAAAAAATTGAGAGGGAACTTTTTTTGGTAAAAATGGAGGATGATTGTACAAGCACTCCCAATACTCAAGTAAAGGTGCCAATGTTTTGAAAATTTGATTTTTTTTCTTTGAATCCACCATTGTTGCAGCTGAAATAGCTCAGTGCCGGCATGGACGTAGTATGAATACAATGCCGGCAGCAGCATTCCCGGCATGTATTCATACTACGTCCATGTCGGCCAACAATATCCCCGTTTTGAAAGGCAAGCCGGCATTGTATTCAACCGAAAAAACCATGCCGGCATTTGTTGGAAATTTTCATAAATGTTTGCCACTATCCGGGGGGCGTAGCCCCCCTAGCAGACTGCGAGACAGCGTCTCGTAGAAATTTTTTCTGGTTTTGAAATTCAAAACTTATTCCGTTTTGAATTTTTTCTGGTTTTAATCAGTCCACTTCCGGCACTGTATTCAACCGAAAAAACCATGCCGACATTTGTTGGAAATTTTCATAAATGTTTGCCACTATCCGGGGGGTCCGGGGGGTGTAGCCTCCCCTAGCAGAGTGCGAGACAGAGGCTCGTAGAAATTTTTTATGGTTTTGAAATTCAAAACTTATTCCGTTTTGAAATTTTTCTGGTTTTAATCAGTCCACTGCCGGCACAGTCAGTTGATTCTCGATCATGCCGGCACTGCTAACGGGATAGTATGTTGCTTAAATTCTTTACCGGTACATGATGTAAAGTATCTAGAAAATTGATTTTTTTTTCACTTGACTACCGGCATTGATAGATTTCTATCGAGCATGCCGGTATTAAGTCACGACATTGAAATGTTAGTTACCAAGCATGCCGGCACCATTTTTCGGCATGGTCTTCATCAATTCCGGCATGGTCTTCATCACTTCTGGTGATGTAAAAAAAAATATTTCCGACATGGTCTTCATTCATCACTATCGGCATTGTCTTCATCTCTACCGGCATTGTCTTCATCACTTCCGGCATGGTCTTCATCACTACCGGCATGGTCTTCATCACTTCCGGCATGGTATTCATCACTACCGGCATGGTCTTCATCACTTCCGGCATGGTCTTCATCACTTCCAAATATAAAAAAAAAATGGTTTTCAAAGTGGAGAATATTTAGGTTTCAAATCCCTAACCCTAACGAGAATGCCAGCAGTGAAGATGGAAATGGGGGATATGATTTTGTTTTTTGATTTTAAGTTATTAGATTTTTATTCTGAGGAAGAGTATTTTAGTATTTTTGCCCCCAAAACACCCCCTAGTTTCCATATCCCCCAATTAGTTTCCATATCCCAATTGCAAAATGGCACTAATTTTTTTTTATTTTATTTTTTAACAAGAAAACGCAAAAGAAAGTCTGTTTTGTTTCGTGTAAGGAATACATGTATTCTTTGTGCATTTACTATTGTCAAAATACATTCAGCCCTGTATCCCACCCAATCTAAAAAACAAGACAACTTCTTTGTTTGGTAAAGTTCCCAACTTTCCCATGGACTTGAGAAAAACCCTCCTCTCATTTTCTTGCAGAAATCAAATTCCCTTCGGAGTGTAACCAGTTACTGTCTCTCTTGATCAGGGTTTACAAATTTCTTCTAGTTATTATTGTTTATGATAATTTTATAAATCATGAGTAGTTTCAGAAAGACCATTTATACAATCTGCAATCTGGGTTCTAAAATTTTAACTCGAAGCTGCAGAAACCCAGAGCATCACTTGAAGCAACAATGTGTTTCTGTGAACTCACCATCAACTACTATTATCTGGAGGAGGGTTTCTTAGTATTCAAAGTTTAATTCTTTTCACGCATTTGGAAGACAAAATCATCCATTTTTCAGTGGTGTAAGTAGAAAAAGATTTTACCACAGTTATCATCATCATGCACATCAAAATCTAATAACCCTTAGTCCCAAGAAAATATTGATTACAGTTTTGGTTAGTGGTGGAGTAGTTATTACTGTATGGAGATTAGAAAGAATTCCTTATTCAAAAAGATTCCATTTAATTCTTATATCAACAGATTTGGAGAGAAGACTTGGAGAACTTTGTTTTAAGGATGACTTGAAAATTTATGAAGGGAAAATTCTTCCAGAAACACATCCGGTAAGTGTCAGGGTTAAATCAATATCCAAAGACATAATTGAAGCTTTACAAACGGGATTAGGGTATGAGAAAGTAGGGAGTGGTCTTGGATACAACAATGAAGAAGTTCAGGATGATGATATGAGGAGGGTGAAAAAATGTAGAAAAAATGGTTTTAAAGTTGCCACTTATCATTTGGAAGGACTAAATTGGGAGATTGTTGTTGTTGATGAACCAATTGTTAGTGCCTCATGTATTGCTGGTGGAAAGGTTGTTGTTTTCACTGGTTTGCTTAATCACTTCAGATCAGATGCTGAGATAGCTACAGTCATCGCACATGAGGTATTTGATTTTATGCTTCTTAGATTTTTTTTGGTAATGTGAGGAGATAGCAGATAGGCCTTGGACCGGGGGTTCGTTGGGGTTTCTTTTGGCAATGAAGCTCTGGTTGACATAGGAAATATGTGTAGTTTTTTGAGTTTCTTTTGTTTTGGATGATGTTTTCCTTTGATAGTGATGGAACTTACATTGTATTCTGATATCAGGTTGGGCATCTTGTCGCAAGACATGGAGCAGAAAAATTATCAAAGATTATTTGGCTTATAATTCTCGAAGTAGTTCTGAACATTGGTGATGAGATGAGTAAACGAATAACTGAGGCATATAAATATCTCTTGTTGCCTTCCCGTCAGAGGTATTTATTGTGGTCTAATTAGAGTTCTATTTTTTACATGCCTGCTGCTTGCTAGCTTTTCATTTACTAAAAACTCGTCGCAATTGATTTCTATTTTTAATTTTGGCTGCTTTGGTTAGCAGGCAAGTATGTGCATGTTTTTTTGCTAGTGGAAGTATTTTATTCTTCCTTCATGTTTACTCTTATTAGGAATGAAATGGAGGCAGCCTATATTGGGTTACTCTTGCTTGCCTCAGCTGGATATGATCCTCGTGTGGCGCCCCAAGTGTATGAGAAGCTTGGGGAGATTAGTGGACTTTCACCATTAGATGAACATCTTTCTACACATCCATATGGAAAAAAGAGAGCAAAAGCATTATTCCGAGCCAAAGTTATGGAAGAAGCCCTTACCATATATCGGGAATCAAGATCAGGCATCCTTTTGGATATGTTGGGAGTGTGGGTTATATGAAGATTTTTGAAGATATTTCACCAGTTGCTAAATCTAAAAGAGGCAGAAATCAGGTATTACCATATAGATACAGAGATTCGGAAATGTCTGAAAATTTGGGTAAGATAGTTTCAGATTGATTTAGAAAGTAATTAGATTAAGTTAATTATATATTTAAGATAGAGTTATTAGAAGAACCCCAACGAAAAATAGGTGTTGAAGCTTCTGAGTAAATTTCCAAGGTGGGTTTTGTGGGGTTTCTGCTGCACTTTTTGTCCTTCGCTATCACTCGGAAAGGGTACTTGAAATTTGAAGGTGTGCCTCTGGTTTTCTCCATTAAAACTCTATGATTTTTCTGTCTCTAGGTGTAGCAATGGTACTGTTCCATAAAACTGATATTTGGCTGTACATAATTTTGTTAGTAAGCGCATCTTTTAAAATATGTTCTTCTTGTGCACTTCATTTCTCAGCACTATCAAAAGATTAGGTCTGATCTTTTTCTTAATTTTTACTGACCATTGAATAATTCTGGACCTGGTTACTGAGGCAACTCAGTTTCTTCATGATATTTTTGTTTTTCTTGGAGTTAGAAAATTTAACTTGAAATGACAATCGAATGTGTTTCTTTACTTGAATGGGCTATGAGAAACTTCTGGCAGAACCAGATTGAATATTATAGGGAGATCAATTTTGCAGCTGATAAGCCTGCGGAAAAAAAAAAAAAAAAGGGTGCAGGTCTGGGGAATGGTTTAAGTTGTACATACGAGGTGTGTCAGGTGGGGGTGTATCTTTGTTGTTCTACATTTATTGCTGTTTTCATGGGGTTCTCATATGTTCAGTGTCTTAGTTATTTATATCTTGATGTAAACAAAGATGAACTGTGAGTGTGCCAACTGAGTTTTAGATTACCAAATGTATTGAATTATTGATCGGCAATCTTTCATTTGCATAGATCCACTTCTAGTAACGAGGACAATGGGAAGTTAAATACCGGCGAGTAAGTTACTGATGTCAAGTAATCATGTTTTCTATCATTTTGTTTTTCCATTTTGGGCATTGAAATTTTCTAGCAATACGCACTACAACAAGAACGTTTACTAATCGGTGTCCAGTATACTCTTGCTGGAATGTGCATCATAATGAAACAGGTCCCGGCCTTGATACTACTATATGGTGTTTTGCTTCGGTATCCTTGTACTTTAAAAATCAGAGGTACTTCTCATAATATTATTTGGGCACCACATAGAATTTCAAAGTGATTCGGAACCGGTCCTAAAGCTCCTAATTGGGATGTATGCTAAAGCTAAGGAAGAAATATTCAAAAATAGTGCTCTTTTTGAGAATCAACCATAAACTCTTTAATTTCAAAGTTTCATCTTTCAGTCTAGTCAATAGAGCTGATAACTTTTTAGCGGCTAGCATTTCGAAAAAAATGTAATCAAGATATATCATCAACTCCATTTGGATAGATGAGAACTTAACCAATTTGATTCAGGATTTCACAACAAATCCTGAATACAACTGAATTTTGTATTATCCCAGCTATAATACTTCTTTAGTATAGTTTTCAGGGTGCTTATTTTCCTATTAAAAAAAATATATTTGGGCATGTTCCTACTTTCCATATGGTTGTTAAACTCTAAAGGCAAATTTGGGTTCTTAATATGATGTTTTTGGTGATAACTGATCCTGGAGAGAACCCACAATAATGAGTTTTTCTCTTTACGAAAATAGTTGTGCGGCAAAAATGGCATCAAGATTGCCTCGATAACACCACTCAAACTCTCCTTATTCCAGTGGTCCAGACCCTAGTTAGGGATTCGCCGAATCGTTTGCAAATAATTCGAGAACTTTTACGTGCCAAACGTTTCCGACTTGTTCGGCCGTTCAAATGAAACTCCGAACATAATACGTGATCAACGCGGACTATTCGCGTTTCTGACGTTCCGAATTAGAATCGGGCGTCTAAATATGGCCCACTAATCACTAACCTATTTGTTCCAGGTCGCTATTGGGCCTATTTAAGTAAGAGCGTTTTCAAAGGCCCAACTGACCGTTCATAGAGAGAGTCGAAGTCGTGATGCCCAACTCCCTAAACAAGACTGAACTCCACTAAACCAACGGTATCCCGAATTCATATTTCTAAAACAAATTATACACGTATGTATGCCGTTCTGGATTACTGCCGAATCACGAACCGTTGACCGGATTCAGCTTTTACAAATCCGAATAATACACGTACGTTTGTAGTTCCGTACGTATCCCGACTTCCGAATTGCTAACTAGGGTCCAGACTCCAAACTCCAAAAGGCAGTGCATAACATGTAGCCATCATGTACTATTTCTCTGCATCCAAAGACTGCAATGTTACCTCAAATTTGCATTAGCGGACGTGACTCCGTACCCATTGTCATACAACTTGCTTGAGGCGCATATCAATCATATCAATAAGAACTAGATACTCAAGTATCAAAACGCAGTTCCAGTTGCCGGAGCCGGAACTCAGTATTGAGGGAAGCTAATTATTTTTTATAGATATTATACAAGTACTAGAATAATTAAACAACATATCAACAGCTGGCGAAATATAGTCATGGATAATGTACATCAACTCAACAGACTAGAATACTGTTTTCTAGCGATTACCTTATCCAATATAAATGGAGGCAATGTCATATGATTTCATTAGAACCAGTTAACTGGTGAAGACAAACTCACTTTCAGGTAAATGAACCGATCAGGAATAGTTTAAAGGACAGTAGGTGAACTCTCGTTATCAGCTAAAGACTTTAGTCCACCACCTTTTGATAGTTTGAGATTGAGAGTCCAGCCTGAGATTCCATTTTGGCTAAATTTGCCTTACAGCCGAAGTGTCACGACTTATGCCCAAAATGCCCCTATAAACTAATCTTTATTACCACAGGAACTATCCAAAAAAAGGTCACCTTCAGTAAGGCACGTGTCTTGACGCACACTGATCCGACGGATGTAGTTAATCATGTTATATTTGATCAGCATTTATAGCATGATGAGGATACTTTTGAGGTGTACGTAGTACCGAGCACATAGAGATGGAATCTGGTAAGTTCTGTACTTTCCACTTTCTTTTTAAGATTGATTTCATGTCCATGCATCTTCTAGGCCTTCTCTAATAGCGTTTGGCCAACTTGAGTGATTCCGCTTCATCACAAGCGAAAGTCATAACAAAATTATTTTGCTTCCTAAAAAGTTAACTTACTGTTTCTTGAAATTGTTTTAAAACTAGATATTTTCTTGCTTTTTGATTTCTAAAAGTCCAAAAGCAATTTCTAAGTGCACATCCAAACAAACTATAAATCTATCAAACAACTATAACTAATTTGTTGAGTTTGTTACTAAGATTAGGTGTTGTGAATGATTTGAGGTGTACTGCAGTAGTATTAATTACAGATCTAACCAATGCGATAAAATCAGTAAATGTATTTTTATTTTTTATTTTTTTTGATCAGACAGCGGGGGTTAAGGGGACCCCACCCCAAGAAACAGAAAAGAAAAATAAACAAAAGAAGCAAAAAAACAAGCTAGCTACGGGGATACAACTTTCCCTCACTATCCTCTTTAATGATCTCACAGAACTCA
>JAJJMB010010393.1:508523-523924 GCA_023531105.1 Papaver atlanticum
GATACAACTTTCCCTCACTATCCTCTTTAATGATCTCACAGAACTCAGGCGAGAATTTAGTCATGCATTTGTATATAACATTACAGTACGAGATAGGTCTATAGTCAGCAACAGAGAAGGGTTTTCAATTTTAGGCACCAAAGTTAAGAAAGTGTTGTTTACCTCCCCGAGTAGCCTGAAGCTAGTAAAGAAATTTTGAATAACTCTGGTGAAATCAGCTTCAATAATGGACCAGCACACTTTGAAAAAATGGCTTGTAAAGTCGTCAGGACACGGAGCCTTACTAGAGCCAATGCAAGACAAAGCATGAACAATTTCATCCCTAGAAATAGGAATAATAAGGCTAGCTGCATCCTCCGCACTAACAACCTTTGAAAATTGAATAAAATCAGAAGCAGGGTCATTAATACTAGGAGAACCACTACCTTTAAATAAATCAAAGAAAAAAGAAGTACATTCAAGAGAAATCTCTTTGTCATCATCTAAAATAACCCCATTAGCATTTAAAGGACATAATATTGTTTCTACATCTCCTCTCCTTAACAGAACTATGAAAAAAATTGAGTGTTTGAATCTCCTAAGTCCATCCATTGAACTCTAGATTTCTGTGAATGGATTCCTCATGCCTCGCAAGTCTAGCATAATTACACACAACACTCTTCTCCTCAGTAGCAACACTAGCACTTAACGGATTATTTTGAATAGCATCTTGGGCATTGGTCATTTCTCGCTTAGCTTCAGCCACAGCTTCAGATATAGTAGCAAACCTTTCTCTTCTTAGAGTAATCAAACGCTGTTTCACTTTCTTCAACTTAGAAACAAGAATAAACATAAGGTTTCCATTTACTTTTTCTGCCCAAACACTTCTCACATTATCTAGAAAATCCGGTTCATCAGTTAAATAATTAAAGAAACGAAAAGGAGGAGGGACATGAAGACGCTTCTCATACACAGACACAACCATAGAGGAATGGTCAGATATGCCTGGAGCTATGAAATCAACTTTAGATTGAGTAAAAACAGACACCCATTCAATATTGTCCAAGACTCTGTCTATCTTTGAAACAATTCTACCAGGGCCAATCTGCTTATTCGACCAAGTATAGAAATCACCCGAGAAAGGAAGATCAAACAACTGGGAACCCTCAACACAACGAACAAAATCATTCATAAAAGAAATATGTCTCCCACTGCTATTACTACCAATTCTCTTATCATAGTTCATAATTTCATTAAAATCCCCTAAAACCACCCAAGGGAAATCATAACTGCAAAAAAAAAACACTAAGTCATTCATAGAGAAACTCTGTTTGTGCTATCATTATCACCGTAAACAAAGGTCACAACAAACTTAAGATTACTACAAGTAGTTACTTCCAGAAAGATTGCTTGAGAGGCAGAATGTAACAAATTAATAGACATTTCAAGGGGATTCCACCCTACCCAAATTCTACCTGAACTGTCATTATTATAATTATCTAAGAAACACCAATTTTTATTAATAGAGAATATAATACATCCTTACTCTGAGCTTGAACATGAGTTTCCACAAGACCCACCATGGATAATTTATTTACACTAATAAATCTACCTACTTCATGCTGTTTTAGAGGGCCATTCAGCCCTCTAATGTTCCAGCAACCAACCTTAAACATTATTAAAGAAAGAGGCCTATTAACAGGCCTAGGTTTCTTAAGCTCCACTCCCTTAGGATCAAACTTAGATAAAACTGAAGAATTACTTCTCTTAGAGAAAAATTTACCTTTAGATGCTCCAACAGTTATAGAAGTATGATCCTTAGAAACATTCTCAGAAGAAAGCTGACTTCCAGAAGCAACAACTGAATTTGAAGGTCCCCCAGAGTTATCCATTATTAAAGGTTGTGTCTCCTTATCTATCTGAATCAAGGCATCAAACATGTTTGTAGTAGGAAGGACACCACTATACTCCGCTTCCATATATAAATTTTCCTTCTTGCCATTTGGAGAAGTAAATCCTTCTTCTATACTCACAGGTTTAGAATTAGTATCATCTTTCTTTGAAGTATAAATAATAATCTTAGAATTTGACTTTTTAGAACCCTTTACATCCCAAGCTTGTTGGTTATTCACAACAGTAGTCTGTTTAGGAACCTCCACGGGGATAATTTTTGGTTTAACCCACGGGCATTTAACAGCAACATGACCAAAGGAATTGCAAGCAGAACATTTAGGGGCCTTCCATGGGTATTCCACATCAACATCCACTACATGTTTCCCTTCATAAAATACTGGAACCGAAACTGGGTACTCACAGTCAATATCTATTTCAACCATGACCCTTGCAAAACTCATCCTAGCTCTAGTATCTGTTAACTTATCCATCAGTATTGGTTTTCCAATTACACTAGCAATCTTAGATAGAGCTTTAGAATTCCACATATATAATGGAACCTTCCTAAGATTTACCCAGACAGGGATTGACTTCATCTCTGCAATTTCTTGCTCAATTAAAGGATGCCATGGTCGAACAAAAAACAATTGCTGAGAAATATAAACAGGACCATACTCAATAGCAACAATACGGTCAGATTCTTCCTAAAATTCAAAAACATACAGAGACTCACCATGGATTGTCATATGCATTAACCCTTTTGTTCTCCAAGCCTTCTGCAGAGTATTCTTCACTAACATATAAGGTAGTTTCCTACCGACAATAGTACCAATAACTAGATCCTTACAATGAGCAAGGTCTTCTTCAACATCATCAAACACAATCTCAGCAACCTTCTTACCCTTCAGCCGCTCCAGGATTTTCAAAATCCAAAGAAGAATCAGGGATTAACTCCTTCTTCTTAGTAAAAAACTCAAACCAAACTATCTCCGAACTAAAAACCCTGGAAGTTGCGGAACGAGAACCTCCCAAATCATCCCCCTGGTGGGAGGAACAAGGTAGAGATGAAACCCCTTTAACAGTCCCTCCATCATCATCCATGATGAAGAACGCAATAGAAATCAATCAAAACCAAGAAGAAAATCGAAAACCAAAACCCTTGACTTTTGGTCAAAATTGCCTGGCCAAAGTCAAAATCAGTAAATGTAGGTAGTAGACTAGGATTATAAAAAGTTGCCCCATCTAGAGCTATTTACAGTAGTAGCTTGTTCTAGTGCTCATAGAATCCGGCTCTGTGGATCATCAGTCACTTCTTAAAGGGACTTAGCAGCTCATATTTCAAACGTGTACCTCAGGCCGGTAGTACTACTCAAATGGTAGTAATGGTAGTATTTTATTATTTCGAGAGAGAATTTGGAGTAGAATGTGTGTGAGGCATTTGGACAGTCGAGATTTAAGGTTGAGTGCAAACAGGTCTTCGTTTGCTGCTCTTTTACCATAGGACTTAAGTTTGAGGCTGAAAATGTTCTTCTTGTTGCACCATATACCTGTCAGGATCTCACAATAAACATGTCACATTGCGTTTTTCAGTCTCCAAATAAGTATCCTCCGTTGATTGTTGATTCTCATTATTTCTCACCAATTTGTGAAAGAGAGATCTTCTTCTTATTCATGGAATAAGGACGAGGAACTATGACGCGAAGACTAAGAATTGGTCAATTGACTCCTCATCTCTAAAAGCTTAAGTAGAAACAATTTTATTTTATTTTGACACGATCCGCGGTGGGATTCGAACCTCTGACCTACCAACTCGAGAGTTCGACCCTAGCCAATTGGGAAGTAGAAACAAAGTTATCATCAATAAAAAAACAAACATCTCTTCTTCTGCCCCTATGATGAATAAACGAAAATAGTTGTTTCTATGGCTTAACTGAAAAGAAAATAGTTGTGCCGCAAAAATGGCATCAAGATTGCCTTGATTACCACTCAAACTCTCCTATTCTCAGTGGTCCAAACTCCAAAAGGTATTATTATTTAATTATTGTTGGAATTTTGAGTTAAAATTATTATGTGAGTGAAAATTGGTTTTCAAGATTTAATATCCAAGAGATGTGTTTGGATTATGTCTTTTAACCATAATACACCTAGTCATGAATAGGTGTTATGGAGAGTCTTGGCCATGGGGAGTCACCTATTGGTGAAAAGACACCTTGTAGAGTCACTATTGAATCTATATAAGCCCATCTCTTAGAGTTGTTTTGCATGAGTTTTTACAAGTGTTTTGAGAGGTAGAAAACAAGTTTTGAAGTCAAGAGTTAGAATCATTTAAGAGCACAATAATTGTCAACATTCACTGGCCTAATAGCATTGTAGTGCTACTTATTATAAGGCGTGATCGTTGTATCTTGGAAGGCGACATCCGTAGAACCATGAGCACCATATGCGGGGATGAATTGTCTTTAAGGAAAGAGGATTACCTCGCCTCGATCAACCAATCCGATAAGTCTTTCTAACTCTTTCTTGTTTAGTATTTTGTTTGTGCGTGAACATGATTTCCGAAAAACCGAAACCGCACCTATTTTTCAACAATCTTAAAGACAATTCAGGCTTTCTTGCTTTCGGTTTCTCATGGAAATATTTACTGGTTTCTTTCAATGTAAATTTGTGTGGTAGGCATTATTTACTGTGAAATTATATGATTCCGTTGCCATGCACTATCTTGACCATTAGAATTGCATGCATGAAATGTTTCCATCTTTACCCATGAAATCGATGCCACCGTGTCTGCAATTTCTTATACAACTCTCTGGCTTATAAAAAATTAGGGAATGATAGATATTGTGATTGGACTATGAATTAAGGTTCAAAGTGCTCCACACATCTCAGACTTAATTAATAGATCAACACAAATGTACGTTCATATACTTAATTAGTATGTTGGTGGGAGAAGTCACTGCATGCAAGTATGTTATCCAGTCTGTTGTTATGATATGCACATGTATAATGTTCGTTTGAATAGCCTTTGTTGAGATAAGAAATAGGTGTTGACTCATTGGTCCCTGTGGCATATGTGCATATTGATCATTTAAGTTCATTAATGGCGGCATGGAAAAACTCTTTTCTTTGTTTAAGTTTGCGCTTGCTTATTAGATGCATGGACATTGTTTTCCTTGTGTGAGGAAGAGTTGGTGTTGCTTCAAACCACAGAGAAACTTTTGGGTACTTGACGGTTATAAGAAAAACCGTTACCCTCCTCCTCTGATCGTTGGTATTAGTATAAGAGATATTTCTCTTCCTGGTTGCAGTAGCACAAAACTACTTAGAGGATTTGAATTAAAAATGACTGTTAGAGTTATAGAAGACAATTGCAGCAAAATGTAGCGCTTCTCTGAATATCTCGATTTGGATTTCCAGATTTGAGTATATCAGTAAGAACTCGATAACACCTAGAGAAGTGAGACACTAATCCTTCAAAGCAACAGGGGTTTCATCACACTTTTTGATGATACAAGAAGTTGAATGACGAACTGTCATTCATGTGCGAGTAATCCCCATAGTACGGGAGATACTCATCGTCATTTTCACTTTGTGGTTTCATGATAATTTGTAAATGATCATGAAATGTGGGGGAAAATAAGAAATTATATTTCTCCCTAGATCAGTAAAAGAATGCTGGTTTAAGTGAAGAACAGGATCGCTAAAGAATGCCATTAACCTGTTTGGTCACAGAGAAGTTTAGAGTCTCTTTTCTTTTAAGTTTTGATGGCTGGACTTGGGTACATGACAAGGAGATACACCCTCTCAGGCATGAATGCGAAGTTGGCAGCATAGCCAAATTTTCAAATAATGCCTCGTCTAAACTTTTCAAAGTTAGTTTGACTTTGTGGGTGTGGACAGGTTGTTGTCAATGACTCTGTACATGGATCACTTACATGAACAAAAGGATTTTCAATTGAAAGACTGGATTCAATTGAACTACTGATCTTTAAATTGTAGCAAATCAGTGGTGTGTATTGATTTGACTAGTTGGGCAAACTTCTACCGTTCTACGTCAATATATATTGTTTCATGACAATTAGGGACAGGAAGTAATACAATCCAAATGTGGGGGTTGTAGGAAGTAATACACTCCAAATGTGGGGGGTGTGTTTACTGTGTAAGGACCACGGCATCATGGAAATCATGAATATGAAAGTTGATGGCTGAGTATCAACTATGTGTGGACTCCAAAAAATAGTACTTTGGCCAAAGTCGTAAAAGAAGCAAGTGGCTTCTGAATTTTCTTGAGAACCGAGTGTGGTGCCTTAAATGGAGTTATGTAAGTTCCTTGAAATACAAGGTCAAGGAAATACCATAAAGCAATTGTTCTCAATGCGCGCGCATTTAGAAGAAATAATGTTTGAGAATTGTATCAAGTCGACAAAGGATACAAATTCTCGAGAGAGCTTATAATTGCATCATCGAGGGGAATGGGCTTATAGCCTTACTAAAGAGTAAGTTGCAGCGGTAACCCAACCTAAGTGATTGGAGATCCCATGGTCTAGGTTCAAATTGGCAAACTAAGTTGTGACATACTCGTCAGATAACACTGAAAGAGATTTGCTCTTTCACATTCCTATGATAAGAGTCAGTGTTGCCTGTCACGTAAGAGGTTGAAATTTTCTCTTAATGATTCCTATAGCTTAGTCTAACTAAGAAAAGTATGGCAGGATACTTTCAAATAGGAGATCACCTATATGAGTGAGAAGTGAGGCCGCTTCTATGATAACTATAAGGCTAGGTTAATCTAGAGCACTCATAGAATACCAAGAACGTTCAGGGCCGAAATGAACACAACCGAGAATTTGACGATTATAAGGAGATATAATGTGTGAGATTTATTGTATCGATTTACACCAACGGCTGACAGTTCAACGACATCGCGTCCACTGATTGGACAGTAAATCCGGTAGATCTTCACTAGGTTTGGTTCAAAGCCAAAAGCTATCATTTACCGATGCATTATATTTTCTGCTTGTGCTCTTAAAAGTTTGTAAGTTTTGTTGAGTCGGTATTTTCACTCATGTGGGAGATTGTTGGATTTTTGAGTTAAAATTATTATGTGAGTGAAAATTGGTTTTCAAGATTTAATATCCAAGAGATGTGTTTGGGTTATGTCTTTTCACCATAATACACCTAGTCATGAATAGGTGTTATGGAGAGTCTTGGCCATGGGGAGTCACCTATCGGTGAAAAGACACCTTGTAGAGTCACTATTGACTCTATATAAGCTCATCTCTTAGAGTTGTTTTGCATGAGTTTTTACAAGTGTTTTGAGAGGTAGAAAACAAGTTTTGAAGTCAAGAGTTAGAGTCATTTAAGAGCACAGTAATAGTCAACATTCACTGGCCTAATAGTATTGTAGTGCTACTTATTATAAGGCGTGATCGTTGTATCTTGGAAGGCGACATCCGTAGAACCGTGAAAACCATATACGGGGATGAATTGTGTTTAAGGAAAGAGGATTACCTCGCCTCGATCAACCAATCCGATACTCTTTCTTATTTAGTATCAACAATGACGCATAACATGTAACCATCATGTACTATTTCTCTGCACCGAAAGATTGCAATGTGACTTCAAACTTGCATTAGCCTGTACATTGCCATACAGCTTGCTTGAGTCGAATATCAATCATATCAAAAAGAACTGGACACTCAAGTATAAACGTATAAAAACTCAGTCCCAGTGGCCGGAACCAGAACTCAATATCAGACCTTTTTATATATAATTTTTTATTAGAGATGTGATACAAGTGCTAGAATAATTATGTATAAACAACGAAATAAAGACTCAAAGTGACACAACAGCTGACAAAATATACTAGCTCATGGATAATGTACATCAACTCAAACTCAACAGACTAGAATGTTGTTTTCTAGCGATACCTTATCTATTACCATTATAAAGGGAACACCCCTTAGGCACTCTTCATGAACAGTAAACTAAAGCTGTAAATATTGGATTTCCAGATTTACCCTTTTGTTATGTCCACACAAATAATGTGTCATAAATAAAATTAGGGTATATTAGTAATACTCATTTTAAACTTAAACATATTAAAAGCGGTAAATTCAGGTCCTATGATAAAAAGAGATGGGCTTCCATTTCTAGATTGCACGTGCGGAACAATCTTGTCCAATAGAAATGGAGGCAATGTCATATGATTTCATCCCAAATATCCAAAAGTACAATATTAGAAAAATGCAACTGTGTAACAATTTAATGCATTGCTGACGATTATGACCATTTTTTCCGATCAGGAATAGTTTAATTTGCTGGTAGGTAGACTCTCGGTATCAGCTAGAGTGTTATCCCATACGACTTTGCGGGGATGGCTTCCCGCAAAAACAGCTTCTTTATCGTTAGATCTTGCTAAAACCCAGATCTAACAGTCTTGAACCCTTTAGGGGAAGTGGTGGGTCCTTTCCTGAAAATGGTGGATCATTTCCTGAAAGTGATGGGTCCTTTCCTGAATGTGAATCGAACCGTTGATTTGATCATCCAACGGTATAGAAGCCGCTCTTGCGGGAAGCCATCCCGTAAAGTCGTGTGGGATAACATTTGTCTATCAGGTAAGAGTGATCACAGATCTTGGTCCACCTTGGTTATGACCGTGACCCTTGTACAACACTATGGGTTCCAAATTTTATACGTATAATTTTGTATAATTTTATAGCAAACGTTTTTCATACATTGCATCTGTTAAAGTATAAAGACATATCACCAAAAAAAATTCTTTTTAAAAAGAGAAACTAGTATTCACTCAAAAAATAAGAAAATTCTAGGCCAATACAAAGTTCAATCTGAGGGTGAGTGAGAACTCATTTTGCGGATCATATTGAGATTGAAAAGAACAAAAAAATAAGGGTCAATTTTTAGGGCATTAATTATTTTCTTTTGTTAAATTTTCTAAACTACCCTCTACTTTAGGTAAATTACCATTACCAGTTACCACTCTCATCAATTTTCTAAACTACCCTAGTATTTTTGGTAAATTATCATCGCCACTCACATCTCGTCTCGGGTCATTTCACCAGAAATTTCCGGTCAAATTACCATATTGTCGGTATGGTATATATTGTCTCACTTGAGTGTCGAAACCGATAATTTCGCTGAGATCTCAGCTATCTCGGTTGAGATTACTACATTAACGTAGCCTGAAATTACATTTCACATCTTTGGTTATTGGTTAAAAATTTACATGCGTACGGCCGAAAGGTCGCCATATATTCCCAAAATGTCCTAATAAACTGCATCCATAAATTATTAGAAGAACCCCCATGGACGATGAATGTTGAAGCTCCCGAATGAATTTTCAAGATGGGTTTTGTGGGGTTCTGCTGCTACATTTTGTCCTGTGTGATGGGATTTGAAGATTTATATCTCTCTGTTAAAATCCATGGCTAGTCTGAGACCTATCCTGTTTATTTGAGCAATATCTATAAAAGACAAAATCGGATCATTTTGAAGTAATCTCATATCCATATGCTATCGTGAATTAACTATTTTAGTTGTGAATTAATTGTTGTTAATGAATATTCAAAACATAAAAAGATATGAAAAAAATCGGTTATTTTTTAAAAACATCAAACTAGAATAGGGGTATATAGTAACACATGTATGTTGATTCTGGTTTGATGTTCCTCATTTACGAGGAACACAAAGAGTTGGCATATAGAAAAACAAATAGAAAACAATTTACTCTATAATTTGTAGATATTGACATTCATAAAGACCGATTTTAACCTTAAAAACAAATAGAAAACAATCACAATTTACTCTTACCCAGAATAGGTTGATTTGAATCTCCACATCGACTGATTTTGTGTTGAAGAACATGAAGCACAATCCGTCTTTCTATATGTCTATATTGACCGATTCTTAATTTGATCACTCTTAAATCATATCATACTGGACTTAAGAATTATTATAACTTCATACTCAATGTGAGAAAGAATGTGATTTCATACTCGGTTTCAATGGGTATGAAATATTTATTAATGCTCAATGGATATGAAATACTTATTAATCTCATTCTCAGTTCGAGTATGAAATATTACTCATTTCCAAATCTCGGTATGATACTCCATGAACTTCGTATTCTTGATATATCCATATCCGCCGATTATAGCTTTAACCTACTAAAACATCTGGGCATTTTCTTAACCATAATCGAGTTATATGAAAGTCCACATTGACCAATTCTAGGTTACTGTTCTTCAAACACGAAAAATATCAAGAACAATCGGCCAACATGTATGCGCATATCAGTATATTATCCAGAATCAGTTGATGTGAAAAAAATTCAATTTTGAATGCATAAATTAATCAAAAACCTAATTATGAGGAATTCAGAGTGTAGAATTCACCAAAATTTAGGTTTTTAAGTTTCAATAGTGAGGGTAATTTCAATTTCAGATCCGTTCCACTCACTAGCCAAGCAAAGGGATTTCACTAGATTTGAGCAAAACACTGCCCAGTGGCGGAGCTAGAAAAATATATCAAGGTGCGCTAAAAAAATTCTTGAAATAAAGAGATTTTGGTGGACTGAATCCTAATTATTTTGTGGAGCATACCAAAAAATAGAAGAAAATGAAGGATTTTCCCGTAGATAGTAAGATTTTAGGGGAAGCTAGAGGCAGAGTTAATCAACCCTTGGCTCGAGAATCATCAAGTAGTCTGATGATTCTCATGCTCCCTCTTATTGCGGAAGTAGGGGTTCGAACCTCGTAATTGCCAAAACCAACTTCAATTTAAGGAGTTTGGATGTAGTTTTGGAACTACTATACCATCCTATCAAAAAAAAAAAAAAAACCCTTGGCATTGCCTTGGGTGATACCCCATTATTATAATCTAGCTATAGCCAAGCAAAAAAAACTAGGTACAATGGTGCTCGGCCTTATAATGAATTTTGACCGAATAAACTTGAGTCAACTTGGATTCTTTTTGCCAATTGAATCGTTATAAGGAAGAAAAAAAGAAGAAGAAAAATGACATTAATATATATATATTATGACATGCGAGTTGAATATGTTTTGTTTTTGCTTTTTAACTGTAAAATTATATTCTATAAATATTTTGTCTCGAAAATGCTATACATCCCCCAAATTTTCCCCAATACGTGGCATAGAAGTATTGGTTCATTTTCTTATAAATGGCCCCTCTGTTGTTCCATGGAGATGGAAAGTGATAGAATTAATGGTGTAGATGAAGCCACCTGTTGGGGGATAAATTCGGGGGATGACTGTGAGAGATGTGTAGCATCTTCGGTTTTGTCTAGGGGTGATGTCAGTTGGGGATGTATCTTTGATGTTTTCATGGTGTTTTTAGATTTTATGTATGTTTCATGTCTTGGTTATTTATACTATCATTTTGGTTAAACAACAATGATGTTATGTTGACCGGGGGATTTTCACGAGTCTCACAGCTTCAGGGGCTCATTCTGAGGTTTTTGTAGGGGTGTTGTGTTATCCACTTGTGGGTCCCATATCACCGTGAATATTGGTTAAAAAAATGGATGAATTGTGATTGTGAGTTTGCCTACTGAGTTTTAGATTACCAAATAGTATTAAAAAAGATTGGAACTGTAGATTATCAGGAGACGAGTTGTGAATGACAGATAGGCAGTAGTATTAATTGATCTAAGCAGGAAAGACAACTTTAGTTAAACATGTGGGGCAAGCAAGGCTAATGTACCAGATGGCTAATTTCCTAATTCCTAAGACCTCTTTCGGAAGATTGATTCTCACCTTATGAGATTTTGGTGGGAAGAGGACCCAAAGTCAGATAAAAGAAAGATTCATCTTTTGGCTTAGGAAAATATCTGCAAAACAAAAAAGGAAGGGAGCTTAGGTTTTAGAAACAGTGAAATAAACAATCTAGCCATGATGGCAAGAAGTGTTTGGAGACCTGTGGAGAATCCGAACTGTCTATGGGAAAGAGCTCTCAAAGCAAAGTACTATGCTAATTCAGATATTCGGCATGCTAGATGTCCAGATTCTGCTTCTTGGGCATGGAAATGTATTTACAAGACAATGGAAAAAATTAAGCCATTTATTTCATGGGTGGTTGGAGAAGGAAATTTCATCGATCCTTGGTGTGAAATTTGGATACCAACAAAAGGAGTTGCCACACCAAAGGATAACACTACCCCTGATCCTAATCTGAAAGTATGTGATCTCATCAATCAACATACTAGGACATGGAATGCAGCTAAGCTGCGTGAAGTCTTTGATCAATCTTCTGTAGAGAAGATTGAAGATATTCCTCTGACTATTATGCCTACTAGAGATAGAAGGATATGGGTCAATGCAAAAGATGGTAGATTTTCTACTAAAGTTGCATATCATAGCCTCTCATTAAGAGAGGTAATTCTAAATTCTGACCTATGGCTCACTTTTTGGGCTGTTAAATTACCAGCAAGGGTTAAATTATTTGTGTGGAAAGCATTGAAAGGAGCTTTACCAGTGAATCTAATTTTGCATCAGAGAACCAATATATCAGATTTTATCTGCCCTAGATGCAAAATGAAAGAAGAAACAATCATGCACTCCCTCTTATGTTCAAAACTTAAGACAGTATGGTCACAATTAAATATTATAAATCAACAATTTCATAATTTTACCTGTATTGAATGGGTGAGATATTGGTTGCAATTGAATCCATATATAGATGGTTCTTCAAGAGTTGAAGCTTTCCCAAAAATTGCTTGCATGATGTGGTCAGTCTGGACCAGCAGAAATTCGATTGTCCATGAGGGAAAAATTGAAAAACCAATTTCAATCCTAGCAAGAGCAATGGCGATGTTACCGGTAAAGGAAAATCAATTGCAACTTCAAAAGATTTCTACAATCACTCAAATACATGTGAATTCATATTGGATATCTCCACCAATGGATTGGATCAAAATAAATTGTGATGGGGCTTGGAACATTGATTCAGTGAATGGAGGAGGGGGGTTTGTTATTAGAAATCATAGACACAAATTCATACTGGCAGAAGCGATTTATATTTCCGGTGGTTCTGCAGAAGAGGCAGAGATACGAACAATCAAAGAAGCCATGAAAAAAGCTTGGGAAAAGAAAGACAAACAAGTAGTAATCGAAAGTGGCGCTGAAGGAATTATAGAGAAGATAAATCGAAGAGAATTTAACGGAGACCATAGCACCCAAACTCTGTTTTCTGACATTAAATACCTAATTTTGTGATTTAGGAAAATTTGTTTTACTTTTGTTAATCGTACCAGTAATTTGACTGCCCATAATGTAGCCCAATGGGAAAAACGAATCAGACATCTATGGCCTGGTCTACACCTCCGGTTTGGCTTATGCCATCCCTAAGTGTTGACCAGGGTGTCATTAAACATGTAATGTGATTGTAACTGTATCGGTTATGTCCAATTTTGCTTAGAAGGAAAAAAAAAACCCGATAAAATCAGTGAATGTGTAGGTAGACTAGGATTTTAAGTGCCTATCCCCATCTATCTAGAGCTATTTACAGTAGCTTGTCGTACTGCCCACAGAATCTAAGCTCCGGTGGATCATCAGTCGCCTCTTAAAAGAGTCTTAGCAGCTTACCGTTGAAACGTGTACCCGGTACTTCTCAAATTGGTGATTAGTTAGTATAGAGTGTCTGACGTTTGGCAAACGCATTACAAGTCCAGATTCCAGGTTTAGTGTGTTCTCAGATCAAACAGTTCTTCGTTGGAGACTGATAATATTCTCCTCGGCACCATATCTGTATAGCTCAAATTTGTCGGTCATGCTGCTGGTGCAACTGGCAAACCGTCAGATAATGATTAACCAAATCAAAACGTCATTTTGCTTTTCATCTCCAAGTCCAAAAACAAAAATAAAACGTATCCACCGCTAATCCATATTCTAATTGAACAAAAACCATATTTCATGGAATTAGAGGCGTAAAACTTGCCGGCCCAGCACAGCACAACCCACGAAATCACGTGCTTAGTGTACTATGTGCCGTGTTGTGCCGGAGATTGTGACGTGTCGTGCTAGAATATGTGCCGTGTTGTGCTGGGGTGTGCCAGAAAAATAAATGTGATGTGCCGTGATGTGTTGTGCCAGACACATTTATTTTATATTTTCCAGTATAAATGTTTTCCAATTATTTAGGTATTATGTTTTATAATGAAAATAAGTCAACACAACAATAACAAAATGTCAATAATTAGCTAGAATAAAGGCTCTTTTGTTGAAATATACACAAAATGTGATGTATTGTGCCATGTTGTGTAGTATTTTATATATATTACGACGTGCTTTCTTAACGTGTTGTGCTGTGCCGTGCCACATACTTACCCGTGACGCGTGCTGTACTGGGTTATTATGCCGATTAGTCAAACCCAGCCCATCCCATAAAACTAACGTGTTATGCCGTGCTGGGCTAAGTCACGTGCTGGACTGGGTTGTGCTCAAATTTTACCGTGCTGTGCTGTGCTCGTGCTGGCACAGCCCAATTTCCACCTCTAAACTAAAGCAGCTGCCAAACTCTCTCCTTTTACTAGTCTCATCAGTAAGAAAAACAAACATCTCCTCTGCCTCCAAAAGAAGAAATAAACGACCAAAATCATCACAAACCAAGACTACTACAAGTTTCTCTTCTGCATCATCTCCTGCAACAATCCAGTTATGGTAACGCAAACACCACACCACACCCATCCAAAGGTCCCCAGGGCCAGAACCCACACAACAAATCTTCCTACATTAAAAAAAAGAAAAAGTACGTGGCAACATTCGCATATTAGTTACACCAAATCACATTCCGACACGTGTTAATCACCTCGTATAAAATCATCATAGTATCTCGACGACAGGGATAGTAATTTCACCAACACCGGAGTATTATTGAAGGACAAGGACAATGAATCGAGTTGCTTCCGCTTGCCTCTCTCTCTCTCTCTCTCTCAGTCTCTCTCATTTCCTTTCCTTGTAATCTCCACGATCCGCTATGATTAAGGGTTTCAAATTCAATATTGGGGCAAGCAGAGATTAAGACTGGAATGATATGGAGAATCAGTCGACGATAATGTATGATAAATGTTCATCTTCAACTTGTTCAAACAAGGTAACAAGAACTTCTTCTTCTTCCAATTCTTTATTAGTAGTATCGGATAGTAAACATGGTCGTTCAAAAGCACAATTGTGTTTACAAAAAATTATAGCTATAATCTCATCTGGTTCGTCTGAAAAAGACAAGAAATTCGAGAAGAAAAAAGGTTTGGGGATTGATTTAAATCTTACATTAGCAGGCTGTTTTAGTGCTTATGATGATAACTCGTTTAGCAGTGGTTGTAGTGGTGTAATCGGAGGAGGAAATTATATTAATAGCGCTGAAAATAATGTTGGGTTAACTTCGGGTTCGATTTTGGTTGAAAATTGTGAAGGTGAATGTGATTTGAAAGGAGTTGATGTAATCGAAGTTGAAGAAGAAGAAGAAGAAGAAGAAGAAGAAGAAGAAGAAGAAGAAGA